>JASANB010002947.1:0-15434 GCA_030248155.1 Sabatieria punctata | reverse complement strand
GACAGTGCGATCGCAACACCTGAAACGTCCATGGCTAATGCCACGTTCATCAGTTCTGCTTTCTTGGTACCATGGATACGATGCTAGCTAACGGCGTTTTGCATTAGGCCAAGGCTATGAATAGCGAAAAAATAAGTGGCAAATGCGATGACTCTATGCTCTATTATCCATCTTCATCCATTAATTAATGTCAGCCAGAAGGCGTTTTGCATCGAGAAAACTAATCATTCACCTCATGACATTTGTCTTGCTTTTCTACACGCAACAGTGCGGCGACGAATTTCGTGAAGCTATCGGTGTGCAGGCAGTTCTTTTGCAAAAAAACCGCTACTTAGCGCCCTTCTCAATATGAGGACCGGTCGAAAATCAAGTACTACAGCAGGAAACAAGAGCTATAAGACGTTTATTCTATTAGTCTGTTCAAAAAATATACGACCTGGCAGTTTTATGCAAATATAAATAACACTTTACGGAAGCCTTGGGTCTCAGGGGTCAGGACCAAAGTTGTACGTAGAGGAGCTCGAGATCCGGTCAGCAGTGAACCCTTCTGAGCTAGGTTAGTTGAACCACTAAGTTCTGCACTGGACCATCCTTCTCATTGGAAGCTGGATCACGCTGTTTAGGGTGAGATTATCAGGGGCCAGCCAGCAGTGCCGGATTCGTTTTCAACGGTTGAACACACGGCTCAAAAATCTCTCAAGCAAATCAGTCTACTGGCTAATGTTTTCCGCCTTTTCTGTGAAATTAAAAAAATGGCATTTTCAACAACATCGGCGAGTAGCATAGCATTAGTGCATTGGACCGGAAATCCACAGAAGCTGGGTTCGATTCCAAGCTACGTCATTGCATATGCCTACATGCTACCTGTTCACCTTTCATTCAATTTGATCGGCCGTAATATCGCTGGAACGTTTTGATTTTTTAGAAGAGGCATAAAAGCATGACATTTGATTCTGTAAAAGACTCTAAAAATACGTAGAATTCTACAGTTATTTTACAATTTCATCTTGATTGAAAAACAGCTCACTTTTCCCATCGTCTAAATTAAGTGTTCCAAACTAGCGCAGCGCAGATTCTGTCTGCTGCAGACCGATTTGGTCCTGAGACACAAGTCGCTACTACGACGCCTCCATAAAAAGATTCTCAAAAAATCGTCAGGTAGCTTATTGTTTGAACAGAACAGAACAGAACAGAGCTTGGTTTATGGCGTATTGTCTACCGCATTAGTCAAATAATTCAGACACCGTCTGCTCCGATCCATGGAACCTATACCACGTACATATTGTATTGCGTCGTTTTCGGTCCATTCCGTTATTATTGAGAAAAGGCGGGCTCTACGTAGTAAAAAGTGATTTGCTTTTCCAGACAGAAAGCTACGTGCAAAAACCAAAGGATTTTGCAAAATCGATAAGTATTATATGGCTTGTTGATGTTAACCCTAGAATTCATTCGTTATTTATGCCTAATTTATTCGAAATCAGTGTAAGAGAATTTGTAAATAGCTTAGCTGTCGAGTCGTCATCCGGAGATCTGTGTTCACCTGTCCTGAAAAGTCTGACCAAATCTGACGAATAAACAAGTGCGCTATTCTAATGGTTAGTCAAGTAACAACAGTGCTACTCTCGTTTACTACTACTTACATGTATGTATGTAGGTTTGTATTGTGTTACTTGTTAATATAATAAACCGACTAAATGAACATGTCACACGTGCAGTTCATAGCTCATGTTTTACTAAAAGCTGTTTTCCGTTTGTTAGTATTTGCTCAGATTCTCAAACTCAACGTTCTGAAAATATTGCAGCCGGGAAAATTTAGGTCTGCAGACACTTTGCAAAAAGTTCCGTTAAGCAGTTTGTTCTTATACAAAAAGTTTTCCAGGCTGTTTTGCTTTAGTAATAATTATTAGTAACAATAATAATGCGAAGACAAGACTGACTAATTCGAATTTCCTTTGCTTCGTATATCGTATGTAGTAATGCGTCCTAATCTGAGCTAGTAGCTTATTTATATAAGAGTGTCCAATATCTTTTACCTATCTAAATCTTGTCTAACAAAAACTGAGCTGGCCAAGACAAAGCAACAACTCTACTAAGTAACAAGAGAAGAACAGGAACGAAAATTTATTTGCGATTTGGCAGCCGTTTGGTATGACGGCCATTTTGCAGAGAATTGTTTTGACTCGTTGTTACCCGACGAAGCTTCGTGATTATTGAGTATCAGTTTATCTCCGATTAATCAGTTGTTAATTTGTATTGTAATTAATTGTGTCTGCTGTGTTTGAAATCATTCGGGCCTCGAGAAACGGGTCAAATATGACTGAAATCAGTTGTTCCGAGTGTGGAGAGAAGAAGGGTAAGTGTGATGCGTTTGGTTGGTTGGCTTGTTATCGGTTGTTGAGACTTCTTTACTCGTTCATTTGGTGCATTAGTAAGGAGTGCACTTGCTCTCATCCAGTAAATTATTGGTCTTTAGTTGGGAGGCTAAACTACAAAGTTATGCCCATTCTTCTACTGTCTGTACCCTACATAAGGTAGGTAGTACATTGTATCGTAGTAAGGAGAAAGTGAAGCTTCAAAGCTTAAAACACGAGCCCTATCTTCTGTTTATTCGTGGGTACTTTTGGGTGCGCTTCTATTTAGCAGGAATAGCAATAGACGTCTTAGTTTGTATAATTTTGGTGCCATTCTAAAGGGATTTTGGTTACTACTGGAACGGGAAGAGGGCTTATGTGAATAGATTTACGGTATCTATAACTATATCTATTAGCTATCGGTTATAAAATCGTGCTCAGAAACATACGTGATGGAAACGTAGTTTAGTTAAATTTGTTTATAAAAGTACTACTAGAAGTAAGATATAGTGACAGATGACAGAGTGCTTGACGGAGACAATTACAGATAGTTAAAAATCGCAATTTTGGTTATATTTTCCTTACATGTAACGGGGGGTCTGCCCCCACCCGACTTAGGCCAGACCCCCCGGATGGGGACCCCCCTCCCCCGAGACGATTTCGCCGACCCCCCCTTCCGATTTTTCTGGCAAGTAAATTTTTGAGCAAATTTTTGCAATTTTTTGCAATTTCAGCCACAAAAATTGCCAAAATCTCCTGCAAAACAGCACTTTTTAGCTGTATTTCAGCCCAAATTAGCGATTTTTGACGACTTTGAGCCAAAAAATTTCGACTTTTTCGATTTTTGAGCGTTTTTTAGTGCCCAACCCCTCCTCCCAAAGTTTTGGCTCAGACCCCCCCGGCCGACGCCAGACCCCCTCCTGCCCCCTTCGGCGGATGACCTGTTACATGTATGCTGTTTACATAACTGTTTTCGGTTTGATATCGGCCAAAAACAGCCTGCTTTCTTAGTACTTCTGGCTTGCGTTTCAGTAGCAACAAGTTGTCCTGTAAGTTTCAAAGTTTGAAAATGTTGTTCCGAGAAGTCCAAACAATTTGTACGGCATTATTGGTATCGTACTGTAATGTAATTGTACAAACACCAAACCCAACCATTCCTTAACACGGAGAGAGTCTCTGAAATGACTGAAAATTTTATTAACCTCAATTACGTACATTCAGTCAAAACAGCATTTTGAGCGGATTTTGTCCGTAATTGAATTTTTGTTTTGCTTTTGTTGCGTGCAGTACCCAATGTATTTAGGGATACATTTTGTTCGCCCAATAGTTGTAGAAACTGCTAGAGTTGCAAACATAGTTATATACCGGATAAACCGGTATCTTCTTAGCTCGGCAGCACTATCCGGTATTTATTGGTTACTACTGGATATCCGATAATGTTTGCGTTTTACTCAGAATTTCTCTTATTTTAACTGGAGATACTAACCAATTTAACGCGATATCAGTCAGATCAGGCCTATAAGGTAATTTCCGGTTAAATTATGCAGTTGTAGGCAGTGTTTAGGGTGTGTAGTCGTTTTAAAACTGGTTTGTTAACTGATCTGAGGTGCAAAAGTACCTGAATTTGCACACAACACATATTTTAGGCGATTTCCAAATTTTTTTATATTTGGCCTTCAGAAAAAAATTTTATCAACATGAACAGTCTTTCCTTGTCTCTTTACAGGTGGTTTTCACTTGAACTACGATCGATTGCTGTTTGCAGAAAAACGTTGTGTTGTTAGGCTCTTTTTGGGCTTGACATTAGCAAAACTTGGTACGCTCGGTTAACTCAGCAATAGCAAAGAAGATAAAATGAAAAGGTAAATGACAGAGAAAAATATCCTTAGGTACTCGCATACATGGGCCGGAAAAATCCGGAGGGGGGGTGGGGGGTTGAGACCTCGGGGGGGGGGGGGGGGGGGTCCCCCCCGCCAAAAAAGGCCAAAAAACGCCTATTTTGCCTTAAATAAGCGAAATTTTCTCCCTCCGGGAGGGGGGGGGTGGAAGGCCGAGGGGGTGGTATGGACGGCCGAGGGGGGGTATGGCCGGCCGAGGGGGAGGGGTATACCCCCCCTTACCCCCCCGGCCCATGTATGGGTACTCGGAAACCCGCTTAACTGAGAACTCGGTTTTTCTGACTGGTTTACATTACTAAGTAGTACTTTTACCATAAGGTCGTGCCAGCCTAAATACCAGCACGTTATGTTGTTAAAAGCGTCTGACTGTACTGTCCTATGTTGTCTGGTATTTTTGTTTGAGGTGGTATAGGATGCACTACATAAAATTGTCTGGGGGGGGTCTGGTGGACAGATAGAGAGAGACAAGGCGTTTCTAATAAAAGAGTTGCAGCTTCGGCAATCGAGCTAGAGGCGCACATAAACGTCGACCACTTATCGGGCTACACGCCGTACCAATGTCCGTACTGCGAGGAGGGTGGCAAGGTGACTTGCAAGTCGGGCAAGAGTCTGATGTGGCAGCACGTGCAGGAGTGCCATCCCACCTCCATCCTGCGCTTCTACTGCTCCCCCAACATGCAGAAGGAGAAGAAGCTACAGCTCATCATGCAAGGCTCCTATGCCGACCGAGGGGACAATTGTGAACAAGTGTGTTTGGTTGCAATGTCTCCTTAATCCCAACCCTGTGTGCTGCAGTAGAGGTGATGCTAATTTGGAATGGTTTGCAGGAGGAGGAGGAGGAAGCGCGTGCGGTGAATGTGCCGGCGGAAGGCAACGGTGTCGATCAGAAGGAGGATGTGGTTCTGCTGCCTCAAGAGGAAGCCCAACCGCCACTGGAGGTGGCTGCCGAGCGGTGTGCCAGTGTCATTATTAAATAGCCGTCCATATTTGGTGTTGTAGTCGTCGTCCCACTAGACACAAAGACCCGTCGAAGATGGGAGTGAACCGGGAGTTGGCGGAGGAGTCGGAGGTGGCTCCAGAATCTGACGGTCAACTGGGTACCGGGCAGCAGGAGTTATTAAGGTAACAGTCAGGGAAGTAACGTCCTACATGGTACCCATACCATGTGGTATCACATACAAATACAATATATCGTCCATATATGCACGCATGCGCAAAGGGGGCTGAGGGGTATAATACACACCTCAGCTTCTGTCTGACGAGCTACTAGGCCGCCGCTACCCTCCCTCAGCAATTTTTTGGAAGAATTTTGTATTGAAAATTATGATAAAATTTGGTCTATATGTGTAAATGAGCTCAGAATAGCTTATTTTTACCGGCAGCCAAGGCTGCCGGTATAAGATTAGCTTTTCGTTAAGCGTGTAGGATGCAATTGCATCTTAAAGCGTGTGCTCTCGGCGCCGTTCGGGTCGCTCGTTGTAAAGCTGCTAGCCTTTAGACACTCCAGCAGGAAGGAGAGTTTACTCGAACGGTTCGTTCTCAGTCATTTCTCTATGAATTTGACTCAGATTTTCAGGATTTATTAACAAGATAACTGGGTACCTATTGCGAAAGTTTGGCTCGAAAATTCCAAGTCGTGCTGCTGGTTCTGTGGCCCGAAAACTGACAACACTTTACTGTGAATTGCAACTGAAAGCTGTTTTTTGAAAGAAGCAAAACAGAAAACTGCTTTTAAAAGGAATGTTTGAAGAGTTTACAGTCTGATAGAATTGTTTGAAAGACAAAACTGATTTTTAGAGAACTACCTAAAGAGTTACTGTAAGAAACAATTACTTAAAAGACAAAAAAGCGTTTTGAAAGTATGGTCTGAAACTTTTACTATCAGAAATAATTGCTTAAAAGAGTGTCAGTAATATAGATACGTATGTACTACTGACGGCAGTGTTGCAGTGTGGTGCATTTTGAAAATTTGAAACCTTCGGAAGCGAAAGCTGCTCTTTGAAAGATTTGTCTAAAGAGTGCCAGAATTCTTCGGAAGCGAAAGCTGCTTTTTGAAAGATTTGCCTAAAGATTGCCAGAATTCTTTGGAAGCGAAAGCTGCTTTTTGAAAGATTGCCTAAATAGTGCCAGAATTCTTTGGAAGCGAATGCTGCTTTTTGAAAGATTTGCCTAAATCGTGTCAGAATTCTTTGGAAGCGAAAACTGCTTTTTGAAAGATTTGCCTAAAGATTGCCAGAATTCTTTGGAAGGGAAAACTGCTTTTTGAAAGATTTGCCTAAATAGTGCCAGAATTCTTCGGAAGCGAAAGCTGCTTTTTGAAAGATTTGCCTAAATAGTGCCAGAATTCTTTGGAAGCGAAAGCTGCTTTTTGAAAGATTTGCCTAAATAGTGCCAGAATTTTTTGAAAAGCGAAAACTGCTTTTTGAAAGATTTGCCTAAAGAGTGCCAGAATTCTCTGGAAGCGAAAGCTGCCTTTTGAAAGATTTGCCTAAATCGTGTCAGAATTCTTCGGAAGCGAAAGCTGCTTATTGAAAGATTTGCCTAAAGAGTGCCAGAATTCTTTGGAAGCGAAAGCTGCTTTTTGAAAGATTTGCCTAAAGAGTGCCAGAATTCTTTGGAAGCGAAAGCTGCTTTTTGAAAGATTTGCCTAAAGAGTGCCAGAATTCTCTGGAAGCGAAAGCTGCCTTTTGAAAGATTTGCCTAAATCGTGTCAGAATTCTTCGGAAGCGAAAGCTGCTTATTGAAAGATTTGCCTAAATCGTGTCAGAATTCTTTGGAAGCGAAAACTGCTTTTTGAAAGATTTGCCTAGAGATTGCCAGAATTCTTTGGAAGGGAAAACTGCTTTTTGAAAGATTTGCCTAAATAGTGCCAGAATTCTTCGGAAGCGAAAGCTGCTTTTTGAAAGATTTGCCTAAATAGTGCCAGAATTCTTTGGAAGCGAAAGCTGCTTTTTGAAAGATTTGCCTAAATAGTGCCAGAATTTTTTGAAAAGCGAAAACTGCTTTTTGAAAGATTTGCCTAAAGAGTGCCAGAATTCTCTGGAAGCGAAAGCTGCGTTTTGAAAGATTTGCCTAAATCGTGTCAGAATTCTTCGGAAGCGAAAGCTGCTTATTGAAAGATTTGCCTAAAGAGTGCCAGAATTCTTTGGAAGCGAAAGCTCTTTGGAAGCGAAAGCTGCTTTTCGAAAGATTTGCCTAAAGAGTGCCAAAATTCTCTGGAAGCGAAAGCTGCTTTTTGAAAGATTTGCCTAAATAGTGCCAGAATTCTCTGGAAGCGAAAGCTGCTTTTGAAAGATTTGCCTAAATCGTGTCAGAATTCTTTGGAAGCGAATGCTGCTTTTTGAAAGATTTGCCTAAATCGTGTCAGAATTCTTTGGAAGCGAAAACTGCTTTTTGAAAGATTTGCCTAAAGATTGCCAGAATTCTTTGGAAGGGAAAACTGCTTTTTGAAAGATTTGCCTAAATAGTGCCAGAATTCTTCGGAAGCGAAAGCTGCTTTTTGAAAGATTTGCCTAAATAGTGCCAGAATTCTTTGGAAGCGAAAGCTGCTTTTTGAAAGATTTGCCTAAATAGTGCCAGAATTTTTTGAAAAGCGAAAACTGCTTTTTGAAAGATTTGCCTAAAGAGTGCCAGAATTCTCTGGAAGCGAAAGCTGCGTTTTGAAAGATTTGCCTAAATCGTGTCAGAATTCTTCGGAAGCGAAAGCTGCTTATTGAAAGATTTGCCTAAAGAGTGCCAGAATTCTTTGGAAGCGAAAGCTGCTTTTTGAAAGATTTGCCTAAAGAGTGCCAGAATTCTTTGGAAGCGAAAGCTGCTTTTTGAAAGATTTGCCTAAAGAGTGCCAGAATTCTTTGGAAGCGAAAGCTGCTTTTTGAAAGATTTGCCTAAAGAGTGCCAGAATTCTTTGGAAAGAAAATCTGCTTTGAAAGATTTGCCTAAATCGTGTCAGAATTCTTTGGAAGCGAAAGCTGCTTTTTGAAAGATTTGCCTAAATCGTGTCAGAATTCTCTGGAAGCGAAAGCTGCCTTTTGAAAGATTTGCCTAAATCGTGTCAGAATTCTTCGGAAGCGAAAGCTGCTTTTTGAAAGATTTGCCTAAAGAGTGCCAGAATTCTTTGGAAGCGAAAGCTGCTTTTTGAAAGATTTGCCTAGAGAGTGCCAGAATTCTTTGGAAAGAAAATCTGCTTTGAAAGATTTGCCTAAATCGTGTCAGAATTCTTTGGAAGCGAAAGCTGCTTTTTGAAAGATTTGCCTAAATCGTGTCAGAATTCTTCGGAAGCGAAAGCTGCTTTTTGAAAGATTTGCCTAAAGAGTGCCAGAATTCTTTGGAAGCGAAAGCTGCTTTTTGAAAGATTTGCCTAAAGAGTGCCAGAATTCTTTGGAAGCGAAAGCTGCTTTTTGAAAGATTTGCCTAAAGAGTGCCAGAATTCTTTGGAAAGAAAATCTGCTTTGAAAGATTTGCCTAAATCGTGTCAGAATTCTTTGGAAGCGAAAGCTGCTTTTTGAAAGATTTGCCTAAAGATTGCCAGAATTCTTTGGAAGCGAAAGCTGCTTTTTGAAAGATTGCCTAAATAGTGCCAGAATTCTTTGGAAGCGAATGCTGCTTTTTGAAAGATTTGCCTAAATCGTGTCAGAATTCTTTGGAAGCGAAAACTGCTTTTTGAAAGATTTGCCTAAAGATTGCCAGAATTCTTTGGAAGGGAAAACTGCTTTTTGAAAGATTTGCCTAAATAGTGCCAGAATTCTTCGGAAGTGAATGCTGCTTTTTGAAAGATTTGCCTAAATAGTGCCAGAATTCTTTGGAAGCGAAAGCTGCTTTTTGAAAGATTTGCCTAAATAATGCCAGAATTTTTTGAAAAGCGAAAACTGCTTTTTGAAAGATTTGCCTAAAGAGTGCCAGAATTCTCTGGAAGCGAAAGCTGCCTTTTGAAAGATTTGCCTAAATTGTGTCAGAATTCTTCGGAAGCGAAAGCTGCTTTTTGAAAGATTTGCCTAAAGAGTGCCAGAATTCTCTGGAAGCTAAAGCTGCTTTTTGAAAGATTGCCTAAATAGTGCCAGAATTCTCTGGAAGCGAAAGCTGCTTTTTGAAAGATTTGTCTAAAGAGTGCCAGAATTCTTCTGAAGCGAAAGCTGCTTTTTTGAAAGATTTGTCTGAAGAGTGCCAGAATTCTTCGGGAGCGAAAGCTGCTTTTTGAAAGATTTGCTTAAAGATTGCCAGAATTCTTTGGAAGCGAAAGCTGCTTTTTGAAAGATTTGCCTAAATAGTGCCCTTATTCTCTGGAAGCAAAAGCTGCTTTTTGAAAGATTTGCCTAAATCGTGTCAGAATTCTTTGGAAGCGAAAGCGGCTTTTTGAAAGATTTGCCTAAAGAGTGCCAGAATTCTTTGGAAAGAAAATCTGCTTTGAAAGATTTGCCTAAATCGTGTCAGAATTCTTTGGAAGCGAAAGCTGCTTTTTGAAAGATTTGTCTAAAGAGTGCCAGCATTCTTTGGAAGCGAAAGCTGCTTTTTGAAAGATTTGTCTAAAGAGTGCCAGAATTCTTTGGAAGCGAAAGCTGCTTTTTGAAAGATTTGCCTAAAGAGTGCCAGAATTCTTTGGAAGCGAAAGCTGCTTTTTGAATGTGCCTGAAGAGTGCCAGAATTCTTTGGATTGGAAGGGAAAATCATCTGAAAGAATTATCTGAAGAGCTTACTGTCAGCAAGTCTGTTTGAAAGAGAAAACTGCATCTGAAAGAATTGCACACCCACTTTCTTCAAATATAAGTTTACTGACGTTTTCTCTGCTGCCGGTCTAATTTTGTAAAAAATTTCTAAAAAATCTGTCTCTGCCTCTACGTAGAACTGAGAGGATCTTCAAAATGATCAAACTATCTAAAGTTTTATACACTCATTTTGAAGAACCGTCTTGTTATCACTTCTAACGCAAAATAACCCAACGAACCTTGATTTTAGCCAAAAGTCGGACTTTTGGCTTACCATTCCCCAACCCCCCCCACAGCCGCAGCTACCCCCTCGGCCAGACATGGGCTAGCATTTCGGCTGGGGGGTAGAATTTTCAATTCCTGAGGGGGTAGGAGCGCCTGATGCGGGGCTGAGGGGGTGGTAAGCCAAAAACTCCGATTTTTTGTGAAAATCAGGGTTTTTTGGCTTATTTTTCATTACAATAAGTTAAAATTAGCTATTCTGAGCTCATTTACGCCTATTCCAGGCATATTTTTATATTTTCTATACAAAATTCTTCCCAAAAATTCCTGATGGGGGGTAGCGGCCGGCTGATGGGGGGTAGATCAGAGCCTGATGGGAGGCCAACCCCCCTCAGCCCGCACCCTTTGCCCATGTCTGCCCTCGGCCCCCCTTAAGATAAAGGAGATAGATCGGAAGGGTTGTCGATCGTTCGGCGGTATCGTCGAGATGGAGGTCGCCAGGATTCGCCGGTGGTTTCCCAAGTGTAGGTCGCCGGATTTTCGGATGGGGTGTGAACTGCCGAGTTGGGTGTAACCTGAACTTTTTCGAGCCCAAGTTGGGGTGGGCAAACCCCCGGACCCCCCCGGCCCATGTATGGGCAAGACCTCTGTTAGATGTGTAGAGACCAGCAGATAGGACGGCACAGGTACCGCAGGTGGCTACAATTAGCCAGGAGCTTGTGCATACATGTAACAGGTCATCCGCCGATGGGGGGAGGGGGGGTTGGGGGGGGGTCTGAGCCAAAATTTTGGGGGAGGGGGTGGGCACTAAAAAACGCTCAAAAATCGAGAAAAATCGCAATTTTTGGCCTAAAAATCGCCAAAAATCGCTAATTTGGGCTGAAATACAGCTAAAAAGTGCTGTTTTGCAGGCGATTTTGGCAATTTTTGTGTGTGAAAGTGTAAAAAATTGCAAAAATTTGCTCGAAAATTTACTTGCCAGAAAAATCGGAGGGGGGGGGTCGGTGAAATCGTCTCGGGGGGGGGGGGGGGGGGGGGGGGGGGGGTCTGGCCTAAGTCGGGTGGGGGGCAGACCCCCCCCCCCCCAGACCCCCCCTGTTACATGTATGAGCTTGTGTGTGGTTTAGTGTGATGCGCCACGCCGAGCGACCAGAAACTTAAGCTCAGTGTGGTGTGCTACGAACGACCCAAAATTTATTCTAAGTTCAAGCGTAAGCGCGTGTATTATGCGGGTTACATTATCATGCATGGTGCAGGTTGCGGCGAGCGAATGCAGCGTGTGTACCGGTTGAGTTGCAGGTGTCAGTTGTGCGAGGAGGAGGTGGTAGGGGAGCAGCGGTCGGAGGAGCACGTGAAGCAGCATTTCGTAGAACACACCGGTCTGTCGGACGCCGACTACAGTAGTCTACAGACGCAGGAACGGCTACAGTACGTGCTCATGTGCTTCCCTCAGCACAGCACCTGCCAACAGCCACCACCTCCCGACCACGTCTCTCCCCAACAGGTACTCCTTTCCTTTCCCTCTCTCTTCTCACCACAACTTCTCTTCTCCTACTGGACAAGTTGTATTATGGCACCCGATCCCCGTCGGCAAGGACCGACAGCCCCGACGCCAGACATGGGCAAAAGGGGGCTGAGGGGGGGTTGGCCCCCATCAGGCTCTGATCTACCCCCCATCAGCCGGCCGCTACCCCCCATCAGGAATTTTTGGGAAGAATTTTGTATAGAAAATTATGATAAAAATATGCCTGGAATAGGCGTAAATGAGCTCAGAATAGCTAATTTTAACTTATTTTAATGAAAAATAAGCCAAAAAAACCTGATTTTCGCCAAAAATCGGACTTTTTGGCTTACCACCCCTCATCCCCCAATCAGGCGCTCCTACCCCCTCAGCCCCCCATCAGGAATTGAAAATTCTACCCCCCATCAGCCGAAATGCTAGCCCATGTCTGCCCGACGCCATATGATTTCTCCATCCGACGCCGTTCGCAATTTTACTAAAAAATTGAAAAACGTCGACCTAACACAATACCTAGTGTTCATACATGTTAGCTGGTCATCCGTCGTTGAGGGACGGGTGTTGGGACACCTGGAGACGGCCGGGGTCTAAGCCCAAATTATAGGGAGGAGGTTGGGCGCTAAAGTCCCCCCCCCCCGAGACTACCTCCACACCCCCTCCGGGTTTTTCCGTTCCACGTATTTAAAAAATTGCAATTTTTCGGCTTAAATCGTCAAAAACCGCTAATTTGGGCTCAAATACAGCTAGAAAGTGCTGTTTCACAGCTGATTTTAGCAATTTTAGTGTCTGGAATTTAAAAAGATCGCAAAAATTTGCTCAAAAAATTACTAATCAGAAAATCTGAGGGGATCCCGGATCGGGGGGTCTGGCCTAGGTCGGGTAGAGGGACCGACCACCGGACCCCCCTGTTACATGTATGCTACTGTTTCATTAGGTGCATCTGTCATCTTGTCGATTTGCATCCTGTCCATCCTACCAGCTGACCTATCCCCTTCTGTTTACTAACTATTTCGTGCCTGGGCGGCAAATAAATCGATTGATTGGTTGATAATTGAGTTTTAGTACGCTAAAAAAGCGGTTAAAAGTCCAGTTTTTAGCGATTGTGAGTTAGGATTCCGACCGAAAAATGAAGTGCGTTGACGGTTTTAGGAGGACGAAGCAACGGACACGAGTCAGTCGGGGAGTCCTACCATTCCCCCAGTGGACACAGAGAGCACCCCCGACGCTCAGCCGACGTCGGCGCCGACCGAAGGGTCTGGGTCTGGGTCGCGAACCCGCAGACCGAGTGCCTATCTACGAGCGCCGTTCGTGCAACCGACGCCCACCAGCAGAACACTCCGCGAACGTAGAATAGAGATTTATGGCTCGCCCGGCGACAAAAAACACAAAAAGGCCGACAAAACCAACAACAAGGAAAAGTCGGCCGATCCGGAAGAAACCGCTCTTCCTCCCGCTCAGTGGAACAGACTCAACTACATTATAGGTGCGCTACCCTCTCATACATGGTATCTGAAAATGGAACTTTTCTTTTTTGTTCTCATTTCCGCAAGACCAAGTAACCTGAAAATTGGTACTTGACATGGGTGCCAAAATACTGGAAATTTTGTGTTAAAGTTTGGCGCGCTATATTTAATCCAATACTGGGATATTTTAAAAAATGTTAAATTGGATAATTTCAGTACTTCGAGATTTTGTTTAAAATAGAGACTTTTCTTTTTTGCTGTTATTTCCGGAATCTTTCGCCAAATTACGTGAAAATTGGAGAATCTTTGCTAAACTGTGGTGGGGTATTTTATGTGTTAAAATTTCATGCACTGTGATGTACAGTCTTGAGAAAAAATGAAGAGTTCCTGAGAAACTGTTTCTTTTTTTTGAATAGTAGATCCGATAAACAGGATAATCCGTATTTTCTCAACACTGTTAATCTGAATGCATGACATTTTAACACAAACTACCCCACCGTTTAACAAACATTCCCCAAATTTCAGATCATTAGGCGAACGTCTACGGAAATGACAGCAAAAAGAAAACTTTCCGTTTTTAGACACCTGTAATTCTTAGAAGAGTTTTCAATTCACGCGGTACAATACATGTAACAGGTAACATGTAATCGTCATCGGCAGAAGGGGGAGGGGGTTGGAGGTCTGAGCCCAAATTCTAGGGACGGAGTTGGGCACTAAAAAACGGTCAAAAATCGCTAATTTGGGCTCAAAAGCGCTATTTTACAAGCGGTTTTGGCAATTTTTGTGTCTGCAGTTGTAAAAAAATCGCTAAAATTGCTCAAAAATTACTTCCCAGAAAAGTCGGAGGGGGTCGGAAAAATCGTCTCCGGGGTCCTCATCGGGGGTCTGGCCTAAGTCCGGGTTGGGGCAGACCCCTGTTACATGTATGCGTGGAATACCCTAGCAGTGCCGGGACATTTACTTGTTTACCCTAAGTGTAAGCCTGACTGCCATAGTATCAGTAAGAGTGGAGTGTAGAGAGAGAGAGAGATTAGTTTAGACGGAGAGCGTAAGTTCAGTATCAAACGGAAGATGTGCGTTGGGTGCGGATCGCTGTGCAAGTACGAGTGCAAACGGTCGAACGGCAGTCCCTACTTGTGGCGCTGTACTCAGCAACGTCTGTCGGAAGCATTGGGGATTCCTGCCGGGAAAGCCGGTCAGTGGCGGCAGCTGCGTCTTCACTAAGGTACACTCAACTGCAACACTACTTTTAGCTTCTCGGCGCTCTGTTTGACCCTCTTACAATAATCCCCTACTTATTTGCTCCAAAAGTTGACCGAATGGCAGCCTTTTGAAGTGTTTCGGAAAACAAAAAAATAGCCGTCCGTTTCGCACAACACTGTATTTTGCTATTTCTTTTACTTGTCGTGTGAGTGTGTACTCGGTCTTTAGAGTTAAGCTGCTGATCGAAAGGTTGGGTGTGTATTTGCGAACGGTAACCACTTCATCTTGCCGTGCCGACAGTCCGGACCGAGTTACGCCTAGACGGAAAGGCGACGCCCAAAGGAAGGGCAGAACCGACGGGCCTCGGCGCCGGCCAAGGTGAAGTCGCCTAAACCGGTTTCGGCTATCGCTGTCTCGCACGCTCGGTCAGCAGGAAGAAACCGAAACAAAGGCCACTCGACAGGCATATCCTCCGCTAAGACACCGGTTGTTCACGAAATCAGAATAATCGCCAGTAAAGGTTTGGATGCTTTTGCAGTCATTCCTACTAGAATTTTTGCGTCCTAGGGTGGAGAAGCAACTGCATTTAGTGGTCGAATTTTGCATTGAAACCCCCCAAAAAAAAAAAAAAAACAAAAACGAAAAAAAAAAAACAAAAAATCAATTTCTGAATCACTAAAATAATTATTGCGTGAAAAACGGCCATTTTTAACTGTATTTGAGTACTACTAATTAAATTTCTAAACCATTTTTGGCCCTGGGCTCGCCCGTACCGGAGCCGGAAAAATCCGGAGAGGGGATCTGGAGATCTCGGGGTTCCCCCCACGGAAAAAGTTAAAAAAACGCCCTATTTTGCTTTAAATAAGCGAAAATTTTCTCCCTCTACGAGGGGGTCTTGGGGGGTATGATCGGCTGGGGGCGGGTACTGGCCGGCAAGGAGTAACCCCGGCCCATGTATGCTAGAAGTGGCCAGCCCCTGAACAATTTAGGAACCCCTCTCACGATCTAAAAATACAAGTGTTAATTAGCAGCTCGAGGAACTAACCAACGGGCTCAGAAACCATTACGTTTTAGCTTAA
>JASANB010002946.1:0-35971 GCA_030248155.1 Sabatieria punctata | reverse complement strand
TGGGCCGCTGGCCAACAAGGCCGAGAAAATTTCGCAAAATTAGCCTTCAAAAATGAGTTTAAAAAGCATTCTGATCTGAGCTTAAAATTGACAGAAATTACAAGTTTTAGTAGTTTAAAGTGGCCTGGTTGGGCTTCTGCCCGACAAGGGCGAGAAATGTTTGAAAATTTAGCCTTCGAAATCGCATTTAACAGGTATTCTGTGCATAAACAGTCAGTTTTAGTACTAATTAATTCATTTCTCTTATTTTTGTCTAATTTTCCTCCCTACCTCCACCGCAAAGGGGGTGTACACATCCTACACCCCTGGGTACGCCACTGAATATGGTAACGGTACCATACAGGGATGTGAGGTGGGAAAAAAAACACCGGAAAAAAACTGTTTTTTTCCGGAAAAAAACCGGTTTTTTTCCTAAGGGTCGGAAAAAAACATAAATCGCGGAAAAAAACCCAAGCTAAAAATAGCTAATTTACGTCATTTTTAGTTTAAAAAATGGACTTTTGCTATGTATAATAGGCCATACTGACTCAAAACTGTTAGAAAAACAACAAAAAAGACCAAATTTGGCATGAAAAAACAAAAATGCAAACTGCTGTAAGAAAATTTGCATATAGCGTTATTTATGGAACCTGTCAGGCACTGTTTCATGCCTGTTTCGTGATTTATATCAATGTAACACGTGTATTTCTGGTCTAACAAGACTGAGGAAGGCGCTAGAAAGCGTTAGGAATCATAAAACCAGCCTAGGATACTCAGAACTTGGGCTGGAGTTTTTTTCCGCGATTTAGGAAAAAAACCGGAAAAAAACTGGAAAAAAACAGGCCGAGGTTTTTTTCGGAAAAATATACAACCCTGACCATATATGGTACCCCACGTTCGGGGACTGTAGTGGTGCCATATATGGTGCCGGTATCACAAAGGGCGTTAAGTGCCTGACCGTTATACCTGTATTATTTAGCTGGTTGTGTCTCTGTCTATGCAGTCTGCTCAATTTGTTTAGGAAGAGACGAGTACATCAGTGTGCGTGGGCAGTTTAATAACGCAGAGACACATACTGACGGCAGCCCATTGTTTCTATGAGCAGTTTACAGATTCGGACTTTGGAAATAGAACGTAAGCATTTCTAATAATAGAAAGGAAAGGGCGTAGTTTATCTGTAATTCAAATGGGTTAATTTGCAATTGTTTGACCTCAGCTTAATAAGCGTAGTATTGCTTAGTGTTGTTTAATACCGGATTTTTCAAATGCGTATGCGTGTATGCGTATGTGTATACGCATTCCAATTACAAATGCGTATGAGTTTGCGTATACGCATTGCAAAAACTTATGCGTATTTTGCGTATTGCGTAATCTCAGAAGAAACATTCAGAAATTTCACTGAACAGCTTCTTTGGCTCTACAGTATGCTGTTTAGGTATCCAACTTTATTATCCTGGTTTTTAGACATACTTTAGGCTTGATGACAAATTCTGCCCTCAAATAATTGGACTATAGTATATGTACATTGTACAGTATGTATGTTTTGAACAGACAATAGAGATACGCTTTCCATCAAAAAATTAGTCGAATGTTCATTTCCAAAAGTAGCATTCAACCATAATAAACTTACAGTGGAAGCATCCGATCCGATCCGATGTGCGGGGGGCCTTACGGCCTGCGATCAGACTCGAGGTCCATTTCGCTTCCCCGTGATTCGTCATCTCGGACGTTGCCCTTCTTTCACTGCCAGCCACTCCTAGCCATGCTGCTGGGTGCCGGTCACCAGGAGGGCAGCCGGCGTGTCGATGCCATGATGCTGACAGCTCCCGACGGCCGAGGGCTCCCCGGCATAGTTGGTTTCTCAGACAGCTTCTGACATCGTAGATGTTCTTCCCAACGCGGCATGCTTTGTGGAGCGGCTTCGGTGCAACGGCAGATCCAGTTGGTTCCCATTTTACCTACTCGCTGTAACCAGCTTTCGGTGGCCTGGGTGGAGCGTTGTGCCGACGACCAACTCTTTGCAGCAAGAAACTTGCCGCGCCGAGAGGATGAACCACTACAACCGCTAGGGATGCAGGGGCCGTAGTGACTCAGAGGCAGCGAGCTACCCACTGAGCCAACGACGCGGCCAGTGGAAGCATAAACAGATAGCCTGAGCATACAGCACAACTGATGTCACCCAAACAAGTAGAAAATCTAAAAAATTTTAAGTTCAAGTATTTGTCGCACATTTCCTTTCCTCTTAAAATTTAGTGTCTCTTTTAAATATTAACAAGCACAACTTAGTTAAAGCTTCAATCTTAGGAAATGTCTGATACCCTTACCTCACACTAAAAACATGAAGAATGACCATTTGGTAACAACTCGAACTATATTTCTTGCAAGGCATTCGAAAAGGCAGCTATTTTGAGACCCAATACGCATTACGCAAAAATATGCAAACTTTTGGCAGAATGTGTAATAATATTGCGTAATGAAATTCAAATGCGTATGCGTATGTATGCGTATACGCATTTTGAAATGCAATGCGTACTTTGCGAAATGCGTATACGCATACAACAGTAGATTGCTTTGTTTTACTGGAGGTGAAGGGCTGAGTTGTGGACTTTAGCTGGACAGCACCCACCCCGACGATGAGCGTGCTGGTATCTCTTGGAGAGGTAGCAATTGAGGATATGTTGGTTGAGCAGAGTTACAAAGTGGTGGATCTGGTTCTGTCACCTAATTGGAATAAAAGCGACATAGCGGCTGACTGGGCCATTGTAGAAATAGAAACCATCACTGATCTTGACCCCTCCTCCAAGTGGCCTATTTGCATATTCAATGGTCGATTCGACAAGACTGCACCATTCACTACAGCAGGCTGGGGATACCGTGGTAGGGATTCAATTAGATTAGAGATTTTGAATTTTTTGCCAATTTCGCAGCACCCCTTCTATAAACCTGCGCGTACAGTATAAAGGCTAGAAAGGGTTACCTATTTATTGTATTATTCATTCAGCCAGCAGGCGTATGTATACCGAAAATTACTACCCATACGAAACCGATTCCTGGGTATCCTGAAAAATACCTACCCATACCGAATCGATTTCTGGGTATCCTGAAAAATACCTACCCATACCGAATCGATTTCTGGGTATCCTGAAAAATACCTAGCCATACCGAATCGATTAATGAAAATCTCATACCGAAAAGAAACAGTAATACGTTCGTTCCAAAAGTATTTTACTAGATTTCATAAGAAAACAAAAAGGTAGTACATGAGTAGCATATCAATCAAAGTACACGTTGGTTGTGAGACACCTGAACTGAATAAAATGTGTAGATTCTTTTTCAGAAAAAGGAACAATTTCCCCCGAGCATCGTCTGCGTTATGATAATATTCATCTGACTAAATGTCGCGGAAAGGCGGCCAAGTTGCATGGCATTTACCAGGTGTTGTGTTTCACTCCGCTGCTCACAGAACAGGTACCTATCACACATATACATGGGCTGGGGGGATGTGTAGGTAGTCTCGGGGGGAATTCCTACAAAAGTCCAAAAACGCCTAAAATTTTCTCCCTCTGGGAGGGGTATCTGCGCTGTATACCACCTCACCCCGGCCCATGTATGCCATGAGACATGTACCATTAATTAAAAGAAAGCTGTATGAGCACAGAGATAGATTAGTGATTCCTTTTAATGTCACTTCTTTATCTAAAGTAAAATCAGTGGTCATTTCAGGGGGACAGTGGAGCGGCCATAGCGCAACAAAATGACCAAGGGCGCTGGTACCAAATGGCAGTTCACCACGGTGTTTTTAACCCCAAAAATGCACCAATTGCTCTGGTAGAGGCTTGCGATGTGTCAACTCATCTTCAGTCCCGATTCCGTACCATCTTGCTTCCTACCCATCTTCATTCAATAACACAGCCTTAGGCTGACTCTTGTTTTGGCGCTGCGCTCTCCACTACTAGCGCCAGTTGTTAAACAGAAAATGTGTGTTATTTCGCAGTACATGTATGTACAGGGTGTGTCAAAAAAAAACAACCCAGCAGAGTTTTGCTGTAGCAACCGCAAATCTCAACCGAATTGAATGAATCCTGCTTTAAATGAAAGATAAATAAATTCTTGAAAGACTGGTGAAGGCCCTATTTAGATACGATGCTTAGTTCCTGAGATATTTTCTTTCAAACTCAAAACAGAGATTTTGGCAGTGAACAAGAGCGATTCCGTTGCACTTCACAACAAAACGGATTCCTACTGCTGAGGGGCAACAAGACTTTTACAAATGAAGTAACCAAGCATATGTGGCACCAGAAAAACCTCGTTACGTTAGCCCTGAGCAGTAGGAATCGGTTTTATTATGATGTGCAACAGAATAATAAAAATCGCTTTTGTTCATAGCCAAAATCTGTTTTGATTTTGAGTGCAAATGTCTCAGGAACCAAGCATCACATCTTAATAAAAGCTTCACCAAACTTTCAAGAATTAATTTATCTTTCATATAAAATAGGACTCACTGAAATCGGTTGAGATTTGCGGCTGCTACAGTAAAAAATTTGCTGGGTTGTTTTAATCTCTGTTGTGCACTGCCAAAATCTCTGTTTTGATTTTGAAAGCAATTATCTCAGGAACTAAGCAACGCATCTTAATAAAAGCTACACCAGTCATTCAAGAATTTATTTATCTTTCATTTAAAGCAGGATTCATTCAAATCGGTTGAGATTTGCGGTTGCTACAGCAAAAAATCTGCTGGGTTGTTTTTTTTTGACGCACCCTGTATATACGTATATTCCGTCCAGTTCAGTAAATGCATAATCAATTATTCACCATCACATCATGCAACAGATTATACTTTACTATAGCTAGAAAATTTGAACAAAAAACTACCTCTGGCTTAGAGACTACAGCAAACATGTACTGTATAATATGCAAATTATTGATTATACAGCCTTATGTGCACCTGCACTTAGCGCCTTATGTGGTAGCGGTACCATAAAACTACCCTGTGCACCGATACCAAATATGGTACCTCCGCATTCGAGCTAGACCTGTCGTCCACACATGTAGTTGAGGAAAGGGGATTTTCCCAGGCCTGATTTTCGGAGAAATTCCCCCAGCAGGATTTTGGTGGTAGTGTTTCCGAGTAGATTTATTTTGAAATTAAATAACTACCGGAGTTTTCCACTTATAAGACCTGGTCTTATGACTGGAAAATGCCCAAATTTAGGGTAACTTTTTGGCGCCCTTTTGAAGACCATGGTCTTCTAACTGGAAAATGTTATTTCACTGGAAACAAGTGTTTTTGGCCTAAAGTTGAATTTGTTTTTCACCTAGATTGTTGTTCCAGACATGCCTAACCATTTTACGCTTGACTTGTAGAACTTTACTTGAAATTACAAAAAGAAATTTAGTGTTGAAGCATAGCAGGTACTGTATTGTGTTCAAAACAAAAATCAGAATCATGTTTTACCTAATGTTATATACTTCTGTCTGTCTGTTTTTTTCACGATGCACAGCTTTTGTTTAGTTTAAAAACAGATAATTGTGTGCTAAAATCGGTTAATTTAACCACCCTACCACCCTACCAAGAGGCAAGTGGTCTTGTTTGATTCACTAGACAGCAGTCAGCCTTTAGGGGCCGTCCATAAACGACGTCGTTCCAAAATACCGATTTTTCGGACCCCCTCCCCCCAAATTCTCCTTGCGTCGTTTCTGGGGACCCCCCTCCCCCTACCCCTAGACGACGGTCGTTTTCCGTTTACCCCCCCCCCCCCCCGATAAAAGTGCATTACATGCAGTACTGTCATTTTTTCTAGTTGCCATTTCTATACAAAATTCTTCCAAAAAATTCCTGAGGTGGGTAGCGGCCGGCTGAGGTGGGGTAGGTCAGAGCCTGAGGGGGGGGCCAACCCCCTTCAGCCCTCCCCTTTGCCCATGTCTGTGTTCGACTGTACTGGTTGCTTTTCGTAAGTTTTACTTGTACAGTGATGCGGATGAAGACAAATGGAGATATATCAGATACGTTTGTGACAGTTGGTTCCGGTATTACAGCAGCAGAAGGTCACGTTTCCGCGGTCCGACTTAGAGCTGATGTGAGAAGCGCAGTGGTTGGTGCCTCCAGCAAGTGTGTTACAGCGATTGGTGCTGGCACACTTTAGGTTGACCACCGGGCGTTGCCCTTTAACCTTCAACGTGTACTTGTAGCAGGCGGCATTCCTGCACCGGTCTTTGCGCTTGTACCGTTTGCCGTTCTTCAGACGCCAGATACGGTCGCATTTAAGCGAATAGCAGAAGAGCAGCGCGGTGAGACAGATAAGCGAGAAGAGAAAGAACCGGAAACTGAACATTTTTGGACTGGCGCAATAGACGCAATAGAAAAATCTGACTTTGTAACGAGATTTTCTGTTTTCTGTTCCGCCACCTAACTGGTCTGTAGTCGAGCTGCTCGTAAATCTAACATGTCGACGAAGACGGATTGATCTGGTAAAAAATAGTCTCCGCTGCTGTGAGAAGACCGATTTGCGCAAAACGATCTTTTTTCTTAGTTGGTACAAAAATGAGATGACTGCATTCAACAGATTGTCAGCCTAGAGATTGTACGAACAGTTTGTTCAGCCAACAAAGTAGTGTAGAGAATGCGGGAAAGTAGTCAGAAGAGTGGGCGAAAAAAGCAGAAGACCAGAAGTGAACTTTTTACTGCCGCCATGCGTAATAGCAAAATATGACTTGGTAGCGAAATATTCAAATCTATTCGCTGGGTTTCCGCTGCACAAAACTGGTCCCTAGATCGCGTCAGTAATTTTGACCTGCCGTAAGGGGCCGTCCATAAACGACGTCGTTCCAAAATCCCGATTTTCCGACCCCCTCCCCCAAAATGGCCTTGCGTCGGTTCTGGGGACCCCCTCCCCCTAGACGACGTCGTTTTCCGGTTACCCCCCCGATAAAAGTGCAGTACATGCAGTACTGTCATATTTTCTTGTTGCCATACTGTACAATGAATTGAATAGATCTCTTTAGCCACTCTGGGAACCTTTTCTGAATGTAGAAATCTTTGACAGAATGTACATAAATCGAAAATAATACATTCAAAGTTCCCGAAAATTCCGAAAAAAAGCGACGTCGTTTTTTGCTAACCCCCCTCCTGTCCTGGTGCGTCGTCTATCGTCGCATTTCAGCCGACCCCCCCTCCCCCTCTGGAACGACGTCGTTTATGGCCGACCCCTTACTTGTATCCCGGTCGGACCGTAAATTGCCATGCTACCGTATCTACTTACTAAATTCGTGTCGAAAACCGTAAATGATTTAAACGAACACGGCTTCCGATAGTCTTTTTTACCATTTATTTGTTTTTTAGTCACACAGAAACGTTGTGTTTACAGAAAAAGCGTTTGACAAGTCAAGTGGGGTCCTGATTATTTTAGGGGGACAGCGGGGCGGGGCGGCCGTGGCGCAACTGAATGACCAACAACGCTGGTACCAAATTGAAGTGCACCACAGTGGCAATTCAGTGAGGCCACAAACGATCTTCACAGCTTGTGACCTGACCATTCGTCTCCAATCTCTGTTCCGGTTCTTGCTGCTTCCTCACCACCTTCAGCCATCAACACAGACCACTGGTTCTACAGAGCGAAAATGTGCTCGTGCTTATGTGCACTGTACGTACGTAAATTAGAGTTCAGTAAATGCATAAGCAATCATTTGTCACTTCTGGCAGTAATTGTAAAATTGGCATCTCAAGCATAAGGGTAGGCTATTTGCACAAGTGGATAGCTTTGAAGCATTTTGTACAATCAGCGGCAATCTCAGGAAAGCAAGACAGGGAATTTTCTTATTTTGGTCAGGGAAAAGTCAGGTAATTTGGAAGTTTGGATCTGCATCCTGAAACCCTGATGTAACTTTTGGTTCCAAGTTTGAACAAATGGGCAAGAATGCTTGTTTTAGTCGGTACCGCGATTATCACAGTGGCGCAATGGTTATTATAGACGGCATGTTTATATATGATATATAGAAAACATACATGTAATAGGTCATCCGCCGATGGGGGAGGAAGGGTTGGGGGGTCTGGCGCCGGCCGGGGGGGGGGTCTGAGCCAAAATTTTGGGGGAGGGGGGTGGGCACTAAAAAACGCTCAAAAATCGAGAAAAATCGCAATTTTTTGGCTAAAAATTGCCAAAAATCGCTAATTTGGGCTGAAATACAGCTAAAAAGTGCTGTTTTGCAGGCGATTTTGGCAATTTTTGTGTGTGGAAGTGTAAAAAATTGCAAAAATTTGCTGTCTGGCCTAAGTCGGGTGGGGGCAGACCCCCCTGTTACATGTATGATAGAAAATCTTTCCGAGAGTTAATGCCATTTTTTTAAATTTGCCACCGATAGCCTTCATGTCACGGGTTGGGAGTAGGGATGCAAATGGTATCCGGTATTATTTGGTATTATTCGGTATTATTTGGTATTTTCTAGGTATTTGGTATTATTTGGTATTTTTTATACCAAATAATACCAAATAAATAGTTCAAATAACTAAACAGTTAGCTTTTAAGCGATAAATTCTGCATATTTTGCGACTATATACCATGTCTGAGCTCTTCTGTTCAGAGTTTTCTCTTTATTTCTAATTTACTAAAAGTTTAACAATGCAGATACGCAGAACAAGACGTCTCTTTACCGTTTCTGAGCAACAAAACAATAATGAATTCTGACCAGTTTAGCTTATAACAAACAACCATTCATGGAAAATTCTCAAAAAGTGGGAGGGGGCCCCCATGAAACGACGCAAGGCGATTTTGGGGGAAGGGGGGTCCGAAAAATCGGAATTTTGGTCCGACGTCGTTTATTATGGACGGCCCCTTTATGGAGACCAAGCCTAGACCGCAAGGCTCTTTCCGGGAATCTGCACACTTTGCCCGATATAGAGGCGTAATCAAAAAATGGGGGAAACCGTCCACCTATTGATTGGCATTCCAAATCGTAGCCACATCAACTATTTTACAATAGAGGCATTTTCCCTCACTATTTTACTTTAGAGGCGTAAACGACCTATTTTACTTTAGAGGCGTAAAGTAACGCGCCCGCGGCGTACTTTTTACGCTGTGGCGTAGCGGTTTTGCGGGAATCGATGCATCTAATCGACGCTCCGGTCAAACTATTGTAGAATAGAGGCGTAATCGACCTCTATTGTACAATAGAGGCGTAATCGTCCTCTATTGTACAATAGGGGCGTAATCGATTACAGTAGGACATTTTACTATTGTACAATAGAGGCGTAATCGATTACTACTGCTTAAAAGCCGTAGTTTTCAGTTTGCTTCCAAACTGTACATTAAACACATGCATTTATTGTTTCCGAAGGTTTGGCTGCATACCGTCGCATTAGCAACACTTTAATTTCAACTGTCTGATGCACTATGGTACAGTAATCTTTAAGATACGGGAGGCGAATGGCAGGGCGCCTTTATGGTGACCTGCAAGTCGGACGGTCCACCTCCTCGTGGGGCCTCCTGGAACTGGGTGCTTTTATTGAGCGCCCAGTACTAACGGACCGACGGCGGATCCGATCAGAAGAAAAGCCATCGACAGGTTGGATTATCAGACTGCTGTGCTGTCGTGAAAAGCTTTTGTTTAGGAGTGGTTTTCTGGCAAATCGATCTAGGGCTGTACGGGGACGACAAGCAGGCGCGCGGATTCGAATTCGAGGCCTTTTTGCCAGGCTTCCTTGCCGATTCACCTTACATACCGATCTTTGCGATGGAATTGGTAGGTGTTCGCATTAGATCGACCCTTATTAATGCAGAAAGTCTGGAGTGCGAAAGTGCTTTCGGTTTCTCGCAGTATTTTCCGCGTTGAGATTATTCATGTACGTAGATTACCTTAGTATTCCTTGCATAGTAACGTACCATAGTATTTTGTCATGAGATTATTCATGTACATAGATAACCTTAGTATTCTTGCATAGTAACGTAGTATTTTGTCTTGTACTTTGGTAAACTGAATTTACTATAAAAACAGCAGAAAACAGCCAACGAATGCTACAGTGGATAGTATTCACGTATCCAGTATATCATATTTTCAAAAATTTTTTGGTTATTGTGAGATCGGCGAAACATATAATTGTACAGGTAAGTTGCGAAAAGGTCTTCGGACGTTCCATGTAGATGCTTCATTGACGCTTTCAAAGCCCGCCATGTCGCTTCTATTGACTGAATGTGAACACGAGGATCATTGGGGTCCACAAAATGAACCCTAAACTGTTTGTGACTCTTTAATGTACATTGTATCTCGCGATGCTAACCTGTGGTTTACCCATAGGTGTTGATATTTTTGCCTTATCACCCCGTTGAAGTTGTGTTGAAGGTTGTTGATGCCGCCGTAAGCCGCCCAACCATCTGACACAATCAGTGTGTCTGAAAGGCGCGTTGCGTATAGAAGAAATAGCACGAAATGCAGTGTTGAAAGTGTTCCAAACCGATACCGTGTCCGAATTTATAATCATAACAAGTTCCTACATACCGGGCTCGATATATTGCTCTATCAAAGGGATCAGGGTTGCTGCATCTCTCTGGTCCACTGGTATGACCATCAAATGGTTGGTGGCTCTTTGTACCATACCAAACACCCACTTGTGTTGTCTCACTCTTCCAACGTGATATTTAGTTTTATAGAAAACTGATTCGTCTATCTCTACGATGGTATTCGGGCCGCCGATTTTGAATGGTTTCAAGTGGTCTTCACACCTAAAATCAGTTTCTTAAACCTAACAATATATGTTTTCAATCACAATAATTGTGACTAACCACTTTTGGCACAGGTCTCGAAACACATTATAAGTCAGATACACGAAGTGTTGTTGTTGTTGTTATAGGTTTTCTACGCTAAACGTATCTAGCGGTTCCAGTCAGGAAACATTCGAAGTAGCACTGATTGACAATTATACATCAGTCATTCAACCAGTTAAAGAACACAATCTGACTGCACCTACGCCTTGCCAGAATCGTGCCCTGTGTACCGCCACAGCTCTCAGTGTCAGTCACCAGGCGTCCGTAAAATGCCTGTCATGCAAATTGCTGGTGGGCTTCCTCAAACGGCACGCCGGCATTATGGAGGAGCCCGCGAAAAAAGTGCTGCAAAAACTGTGTGTAAAACTGCGCATTATCAAAAGGTTCTGCAACGAGATCACAGATGCTATCCTCGACATCATCATTGACGGCATTAAAAACGATTTAAGTGCGCAAAAGATCTGCTTTACCACCTACTTTTGCCGTCCTGCAACAACAACAACAACCGACTTGATGTTTGAAGATCTCTACAGAGTGCTCTCGACACCGCTATACTACCACGTGAAGGTGCCACGATCGAGGACGCAAATAGTGCAGCATGTCGAACCGGCAGAGGCTGTTCTTGAAGTGGACTTTACGGCTGCATTTATTGGCGAACAGCTAGAATCTAATGAGGACGCTCTACAGTTCTTGGCTCGCTTTGGACTTATACACAATACGCTGAATTGCCATCAGGCAGATCAAGCTTGTCCTGACGAAATCGCAGTCCTTTGGAAAGATGTAACGAAAGCAGAGGGCTTCAGGGTAATTCAAATTTGTGAAGCATTTCAGATGTACGTACGTACGTACTTTTCTTGTTATAGTGGCGGTGTAGAAACTGCCCCGCCCATCCCCACTTCAGTGTACGGATTGGAAGTTTTTTCATGAAGGCCCATCTCGTCTTGACCAAACAGCTTCTGGTGATGTATTTTTGGGCCACATTTCCCAATATGAAATTAGATCAAGTTTCCCATGAAACCGCGGTCTCGAAAAAAATCATTGTGGATTGGTATGGTTTATTGCTTTTCTGCGTAAAAAATATGTTCATTTTACGTTAGTTTCAGGTATAACTTTTGCAGAGATGTTTGCCAGACTTGGTGCGCAAGGACGGCACAAGCACGAGTACTACAAATGGGGCAAATGAAGTGGTTATTTTTGACCAGACTCTGTTCTTTACCACAACGTACCCGGGGGAAGGCGTGCAGCGTGACCATGTGTATGCGTACATTTTGTCGCAAAGAAACAACAACGATATCAATCTACAACAGGTCACCCAGCAACAAAAGAATTCCGATTTTTTGGTTGCATTTCTTCTACGATGGCTCCACCCAGGTATCTTGTTAACATCCAATCACATACTTACTAAGTATTGGCGTACGCTTTCTAGGGACGAAAGTTATGATGGATACGAAAGTTCTGGACGACGACTACGGCGGGAAGCCGTCTCTAGTTAACAAAATCCAACAGACTCTGGAACGTACGCACGGACAGCGGTGGAAAGATTACTTGATAACGGTAATTTCACCCGATCAGGACGCCCCGTTACAGGCCGAGCAAAAGTGGGCTGCGCTTAAGGACAGCCTTAAGCATTTGCATGGTACCTCTGCGAATTTGTACCCCACGTATCTCTACGCATATTTATTTCCCAAACACCACGCAGATCAGAACATTTTTAATCACTTACTTTATTTCATAAGGCAATATTATCCAGTTTGATCACATATATATATATATATATATATATATATTATCGCAAAGCGACAGTCAAACTGGATAATATTGTCTTATGAACTTAGGGGCCGTGCAACAAACAATTACGTAATCGCATGGAATGGGGTGAGTTCGTCAAATCATCACTACTTATTACGACAGGGGGAAGAGTGTCGGCATTTTTATTAGGTACGTAATTTTCATCTTGCCTTTAAACTGCAAAAACCACTGAAGTGGCCATAATTTTTTTATTGTTTTATATGTACAGTACAGGTACGTGTTGTCTTGTTTTCTAGCCATCGGCTCACATTTTCTCAATTTCACTTTGATGAACGCCTTTAGATTGGATGTAATGTAAAAATTTCAGCTACACTATCCAAAAGAATTTGAAATTTCGGGAGGGGAGTAGCCAAATTATTACGTAATTTGGGGGAGAGGGGGCGAAAGTGGGCAGAAATGCAATTACTTAATTGTTGCACGCTCCCTAACAGTTAAGAAAATGTCGTGGCATTTCGGCAATTGTCGATTTTCACTGGCCCTACTTGCAGTCTGTTGGATTTTGTTATTGTAAATTGAAGCGTTCAGTTGTTCTTGTTGTAACACGAAATCATCTTGTTTACGCAGCGCTGTCTCGAACGTTCTGAGATCTGCATACCGATAATGGTCCATGAAATATTCTTTGTTAGGGTTTTTGTAACTGCTTGAAACTGAAAAGTTTCTCTGTGCCGGTCGATTGATACATCGGGTTTTTGTAACTGCTTGAAACTGAAAAGTTTGTATGCCGGTCGATTGATACATTTTATTATGCCTGTCTGAGTGTTTTAGAATATTTTGTCATCTGTAGACAAACAAAAATGCTACAGTATGTATCTTTTCGTATAATAAATGCACGTGAGTCCGTTCTCGCAGTTTCAGCGACCACAATTGAAACGTTCAGTTGAAGAAATGCCAAAGTCACTTTTTTACACATTTTGAGCTGTTTATAGCGAACACTGCCATGACAGTGTAGAACAATTGTGCAAGTTTGCAGAGCAGAAAGCCTACTCAGTCCAGTATAGTGAATGGCCGAATCCGTCAGAAGACCAAGCACTTTTTAAGAAAAAGTTACAGTCTGTACGCGTTTGTTCCTCCCATCAGGTAACTCGATGCTGCCCAAACGAGTCGATGGCTTTTCTTCTGATCGGATCCGCCGTCGGTCCGTTAGTACTGGGCGCTCAATAAAAGCACCCAGTTCCAGGAGGCCCCACGAGGAGGTGGACCGTCCGACTTGCAGGTCACCATAAAGGCGCCCTGCCATTCGCCTCCCGTATCTTAAAGATTACTGTACCATAGTGCATCAGACAGTTGAAATTAAAGTGTTGTTAATGCGACGGTATGCAGCCAAACCTTCGGAAACAATAAATGCATGTGTTTAATGTACAGTTTGGAAGCAAACTGAAAACTACGGCTTTTAAGCAGTAGTAATCGATTACGCCTCTATTGTACAATAGAGGTCGATTACGCCTCTATTGTACAATAGTAAAATGTCCTACTGTAATCGATTACGCCCCTATTGTACAATAGAGGACGATTACGCCTCTATTGCACAATAGAGGAGGATTACGCCTCTATTGTACAATAGAGGTCGATTACGCCTCTATTGTACAATAGTTTGACCGGAGCGTCGATTAGATGCATCGATTCCCGCAAAACCGCTACGCCACAGCGTAAAAAGTACGCCGCGGGCGCGTTACTTTACGCCTCTAAAGTAAAATAGGTCGTTTACGCCTCTAAAGTAAAATAGTGAGGGAAAACGCCTCTATTGTAAAATAGTTAATGTGGCTACGATTTGGAATGCCAATCAATAGGTGGACGGTTTCCCCCATTTTTTGATTACGCCTCTATATCGGGCAAAGTGTGCAGATTCCCGGAAAGAGCCGACCGCAAACGTCACAACGTGCTTGCCCATTTCATGAGTAAGTGAAAAACCATCAAATTCTGCTCGTTTTCTTTCTCGGCATGACTAGATTTCTTTTAGATGCAACAAAAACTCTTCCACTGAGGCAAAACTTATATATTTTTGCAGAAAAAAAACAAAAAGTATGACTTTTGCGCTCATTCCAAACAGCTACCGACCTGTTTATCAACTATTTGGAATTATTTGGTATTATTTGGTATTATTTGGTATAGAAAATACCATCTAGTATTTGGTATTTGGTATTTGGTATTTTTTATACCATTTGCATCCCTAGTTGGGAGCGTTGAATACATATATTAGCATAACGTTAGAAAAAGTGGGAAAACGACAACGCTGCGTAGAAAAAAAGAAAAGAAGAAGAAAAGAAGAAATTCTTCAGTGGAAGAAAAGAAGAATGAACACCGACTTAATTTGTTTTGAAATATTGCGTTGCGTAAATAGGATTGCGGGCTGGAGGAACGTTGTTTTGTTTGTGGTTTGGTTTTACGTTCGGCCGACCCGTAACCGACAGCACTACACGAGACTTCCTCCATTTTTGACGCCAGTAGTAGTAGTGTAGCGATTTTGTTGCCTAGACTGATGCGCCCCTCTCTAGGGATATTTTTATATTTGGAAAACAGGCCCTCCGCAGTGTGCCTGCCTATACCCTAGGCGTATTTAATATTTGGCAACCCCCCGGGGCGTGCCTACACTGATGATGCGTCTCTAAGGGTAGCTACTTTTTTAATTTTATACCTTTGTCGATCATTATGTAGACTCGTCGGGCGAAGGGCTTTCAAATGATATATATGACATGGCCATATTTGGACGATTTTGAAATTTTGGACATTTGCCAAATAATAATCGATATTTATCGATAAAACTTGTTAATGTATAATTAAATTAAGTAGATATGATCATTAAAAACATTAATTTCTGTTTGAGACCGGTTCCTCATTGATACATGTAACAGGTCATCTACCGAAGGGGGTTGCGGGGTCTGGCGCCGGCCGGGCGAGGGGTCTGAGCCGAAATGTTGGGAGGGGGTTTTGCACTAAAAACACTAAAAAATCGGAAAAATCGCCATTTTGGGGCTAAAAATTGTAAAAAAAATCGCTGATTTTGGCTGATATGCAGCTAAAAAGTGCTGTTTTTCTGGAGAGTTTGGCAATTTTTATGTCTGAAATTGCAAAGAATCCCAAAAATTTGCTCAAAAAATTACTAGCCAGAAAATCGTAGGAGGGGTCGGAAAAATCGTCTCGGGGTCCCCATCCGGGGGGGTGTGGCCTTAGTCTGGTTCAATTTCATGAGCATTTGCCATATTGTTGTGGACAGATAGGCCTCGAAAAATATCGAAGTTGCTCATCCCATAAAATATGACCTCAGAAGACCACAAACAATTGAACTTGGAATAAAATATGCTTTTAGCCTTTTTGGAATAGTTTACCAGCCATATTCAGTCGTTTTTAAATAAAACCGAAGTTTGCCACAGTGCGAACACAGACTTATTGACACAGACTTACCCCATATCTTATATTTGAACGAACGAACTTTTATCGCCCAACAAAAAACAAAATAGGGTTAGCAAGCATTGCAGAAACGCGGTTACAGTATAAAACGACGGTATATGGAGGCGAAAGGCCAGTGAACAGCCACTAGGGCTCAGCATACATGTAACAGGTCATCTGCCGGATTGGGGTTGGGGGTATGGCGTCGGCCGGCGGGTCTGCGTCCAAATTTTGTGAATGGGTTGGGCACTAAAAAACGCTAAAAATCGAAAAAATTGCAATTTTCGGCTAAAAATCGTCAAAAATCGCTAATTTGGGCTGATATACAGCTAAAAAGTGCCTTTTCACAGGCGATTTTGGCAATTTTTGGGGGGTCGGAAAAATCGTCTCGTGAGGTCCCCATCTGGGGCTCTGGCCGAAGTCGGGTGGGGGCGGACCCCCTGTTACATTTATGGGCTTCAGAGACTCCATGTTGGAATAAGTAAAAGTCATCCCACTGTACAGTTCTGCAAAAATCCGGATCGCTTTTTACCTATTTTTAAGGTTTTTGGATGGTTTTCTGTAGAGTGCGAACTGGTATTGGGTATTGGGTATTGGGTATTGGGTGTATTGGGGTGTTTTCCAGGTATTGGGTATTGGGTATTGGGTATTGGGGTTTTTACCCCCCAATACCCAATACTAATTGGGACAGGTAAAAATAGAGAAAAATCGATGTTGACCTGAAAAAATGATCTGAAAAAATCGAAAAAGTTGATCGATAATTCGGTGTAGGAAGCTGTTTTCGCGTTAAGGAGCCGTCCATAAACGATCGTTCCAAAATCACGATTTTTCCTCTCCCCCTCTCCCAAAATCGCCTTGCGTCCTTTCTTGGGGACCCCTCCCCCTAAGGCGACGTCGTTTTTGGTTTACGCCTCTCCCGATAAAAGTGCAGTACATACAGTACTGTCCTGTTTTCTACTTACCATACTGCGCAATCAATAGAATAAATCCCTACAACCACTCTGGAAAGCTTTTCTGTATGTAGAAACCTCTCACAGAATGTACTTAAATTGAAAGTAATACAATCGAAGTTCCCTAAAATTCCGAAAAATGCGACGTCGGTTTTTGCTGACCCCCTCCCCTCCTGGTGTGTGGTCTGTCGTCGCATTTCAGCCGACGTCCCTCTGGAACGACAACGTTTATGGACGGCCTAATCAACTAAACGTTCATAGAATTTGCTAAAGTGCAAGCTTTTCTAAGTGCTACACCAGTCGTTAAATTCTCTGTTCTTATCTAAAATAAATATGCCATTAGAAATGTCACCATAATGTACCAGTACCGTACCCATAGATATTGCGGTGGTGCACAATTTCCGGCGGAGTTAGGAAAAAATTCACCGGAAGAAACACGACTGAATTGCAAAACAATAAGTACCAAAACTGTTGATTTCTGCTAATTTTACGCCAAAAAATGGCTTCTAAATGCTTTCTGAAAGGCTAAGTTTTCAAATTTTCTCGCCCTACTTGGGCAGCAGCCCAACCAGGCCTCTTAAAAATTTTAATTGCAGTGCCAAAAAATCTTGTGTACTTCACTGGAATGTACCTGTCCAGTGAAATGTAATTTTTGGCCCAGCTCCTCAAGTATTGGGTATTGGGTATTGGGTATTGGGGTATTGGGGGTCTCAGGTATTGGTATTGGGTATTGGGTATTGGGGTATTGGGTTTTTTAGGTATTGTTCGCACTCTAGTTTTCTGGAGACTGACCGAAATTAGGTCCACCTACTCTAGTGGTCTCATCTCCTTAGGGTAGCCGGTTGGGGGGCAACCCTTGCGTTACAAGTATGCAGAAGTCCTGCAAAAGTCTAGTCAATAAGCTCTGTAATAGCTGTTTTCGTGTTCGCTTCACAGCGCAAAGTACTAACATTTTATGCATTTGTGATTTGGGGCTGGTTTATGAGTAATCGATAGAGAAGGGTTTATCCTTTAATACTGCGCTTAAAAATTTCCGTGCTGAACCGTTTTTAATTGGCATTCTTTATGTACTCAATATGGCTGTCATTTTCTTCGTGTCCCTACCTAATTGGTACTACTGCCGCCACAGAGGGGGCTTCTGTGGGCTTTCCATAAATCTTATTTAGGATGGGCTGCATTAAAATTCTTAATTCTCTGTTACCAGACATGGGCTAGCATTTGGGCTGAGGGTGGGGGTAGAATTTTCAATTCCTGAAGGGGGGCTGAGGGGGGAGGTAGGAGCGCCTGAGGAGGGGGGTGGGAGCGCCTGATGGGGGGCTGAGGAGTGGTAAGCCAAAAAGTCCGATTTTTGGCTAAAATTAAGGTTTTTTGGCTTATTTTTCATTAGAATAAGCTATTCTGAGCTCATTTACACCTAATCCAGGCATATTTTTATCATAATTTTGGATACAAAATTCTTCCAAAAAATCCTGAGGGGGGTAGAGGCCGGCTGAGGGGGGTAGGTCATAGCCTGAGGGGGGACCAACCCCCCTCATCCTCCGCTTTGCCCATGTCTGTCTGTAACACAAAATAGCTTAAGCATAAAGGAGGCTTAAGTGCTGGCTGACATCACTAGATCTAAAATCATTCCTTTTTCATAGTTTTACCTTAAGAAGTCTGCGCAAAGGGTTAACAACAACCCAGACCGCTGAGCGTTGATTAATTTATTAAGATTGTATTTCTTGCTAAGAACTGGTAATGTCGATTTTTAGCAAAATTGACACTCTTCATAATTTAGACCTTTCCAAATCACACAGAGTCCTTATCCTCAGGGAACAGCGAACACCAACTAACTAAATTTTGAACCACTAAACACATGTTGGCGCGTGAATTGGACGTTGTCTTGCTCAGCAGGCGAACACAAATCAGCTTTAAAAATGGTTCTCTCTCCGGCGCCCGGCGTGATTTGAAAAGCGTTAATTGGTTTAAATATTTATAGCTCCGGTTTCATCGATTCCAACAAAACCGGCACTCTTCCTAATTTGTTACTGCATTGGCTAAAGTGTCGGCCGGCACGAAAACACTCACTTTAATGTACACATCTTGCCAGTCCACTAGGTGTAGATGGTAAAAAAAGCGTGCCCTCTTTTGGCCGGCAGCAAGCAGAACCTGTCCTAACTGTTGGCAGTTTCGGCGGCCGACCGGCCGGGCCGGCGGAGCAGTAAAATTTTTAAAATTTTCATCTCGTGCCTGCCGCCAATAGATTTTCGCTCCCAACACAACACCAACCAATCTTTTTTCTGTTAGCGCCGCCGCGCCGCATCCCCCTTTTTTGCTGTTGCAGCCGGAGCCCGATAGATAGAGCTGCCAGTCGCCGGGCCGAGTCGGCATGGCTCAAACTCTGGACAATCTCGATATTATCAGGAGGACGAGTCCCTCGGATGAGTACGAACTGCTGCAGAGGGTCGGCTCCGGTACCTATGGCGAGGTCTACAAGGCCAGAAATTATAGGTACGTCGAGTTTGGTTTGAAAGGAGACGCTAATTTAAATGTAACTGGCGGTTGAGGTGTCTGTTTCAAATTCAAGGCCGACTGGTTGGAAAACCGCCCCCCCTGGTGGTTCTGGCGCCCCTTTTGAGTTATTGTTTTGTTTTCTGGGGACTGTTACTCCGAAAAAACAGACACCGGAAATGTTTTTTTTAACCTCCTTACTTTGTGGGTAAAGGTTTCCTGTTTCAGAATATTGTCAGAAGAAAATGTTTTTAGCTGAAAATTGTCCCCTTTATGGAGGTTCTGCTGTATAAGTTAAACTGTCCCGGCTATTTCTGCCCATCGTTTGATGACTTATTTATTACATGTTCTTTCTAATTTTTCTGCCTGTTTACAGACTGTTACACATTGGTGCGTTAAACTGTGCTCAAATGTTATAAATCTGTATATATTTGCTTTGGCCTGCTGGCCCCTCTGTCCAAATTGGGGAGGGTGTATTTTTGAGGACCAACGAGCTGTCGGCAATAAAAGTGGTGAAGCTAGAACCGGGCGACAACTTCACCCTAATCCAGCAGGAAATTCTGATGATGCGAGATTGCAAACACCCCAACATAATCGCCTACAACGGCAGTTACTTGCGGTTAGTTATTTTTATCTTCTAATTATTATAACAGTCTGGCACTTAGCGCCGGTTTTTGTAAAGGCACCATATATGGTACCGGCACAGCACCGGGCCGTCCAGGGGGTAGGGGGGTTTCGCCCAACGGGGGGGGGCAAAATTTCAAAAAGCTCCGAAACGCATGGAAATTCGTTTTCAGTAGAGTGCGAACTGGTATTGGGTATTGGGTATTGGGGTGTTTTCCAGGTATTGGGTATTGGGTATTGGGTATTGGGGTTTTTACCCCCCAATACCCAATACTAAATTGGACAATTAAAAATAGAGAAAAATCGATGCTGACCTGAAAAAAATCGAAAAAGTTGATCGATGATTCGGTTTAGTAAGCTGTTTTCGCGTTAAGGAGCCGTCCATAAACGACGTCGTTCAAAATCCCGATTTTCCGGAGCCCCCTCCCCATAAGACGACGTTGTTTTAGGTTTACCCCCTTCCCGATAAAAGTGCAGTACATACAGAACGGTCATGTTTTCTTGTTAGCATACTGCGCAATCAATAGAATAAATCCTACAACCACTCTGGCAAGCTTTTCTGCACTGTAGAAACCTTTGACAGAATGTACTTAAATTGAAAATAATACAATCAAAGTTCCCTATTATTCCGAAAAAAGCGACGTCGTTCTTTGCTAAGCCCCTCCCCCTCCTAGTGTGGCGTCTATCATCGCATTTCAGCCGACCCCCTCCCCCTCTAGAATGTCATCGTTTATGGATGGCTAATCAGCTAAACGTTAGTAGAATTTCCTAAGTGTACGCTTTTCTAAGCGCTACGCCAGTAATTAATTTCTCTGTTCTTATCTAAAATAAAAATGCTGACATTTAAAAATGTCACCATAATGTACTAGCACCGTACCCATGGCGGTGGTGCACACAATTTCCGGCCGAGTTAGGAAAAAATCGCTGGAAGCAAGAAACACGACTGAATTACGAAATATTAAGTACCAAAACTGGTAATTTCTGCTAATTTTACGCCTAAAACGGCTTCTAAATGCTTTCCAAAAGGTTAATTTTTCAAAATTTACTGGCCCTGCTTGGGCAGCGGCCCAACCAGCCTCATAAAAATTTTAATTGCAGTGCCAAAAATCTTGTGTACACAACTAGAATGTACCTGTCCACTGAAATGAAATTTTTGGCTCGGATGTGCAAGTATTGGGTATTGGGTATTGGGGTATTGGGGGTCTCAGGTATTGGTATTGGGTATTGGGGTATTGGGTTTTTTAGGTATTGTTCGCACTCTAGTTTTCAGCACGTTTTTTCTTTAAGGACGCGTTAAAAATCGCTACTTTAAGCTGCCAAATAGGGTTTTAAAGCTAAAAACAAGCAAAAAAAACGACAAAAAGGGTTTCCAAAAACCCCGGATTTCTCTTTAAACATCAGCAGTGGAAACGCCATATTCGATTTCCACAGAGTTTTCAGGCGAATTTTAGGCTAAAAATTGGTGCTTTCTGATCCAGTTTGTTAGTACTGGGAGCTACTGTTGCATGCGTATACGCATTACGCATATCATTACGCAAAGTACGCATTGCATTTTAGAATGCGTATACGCATACGCATACGCATATTCATTTGAATTCCATTACGCAATATTATTACGCATTCTGTCAACGGTTTGCATATTTTTGCGTAATGCGTATTGGATCAGAAAATTGGCTACCTTTTCGATTTCCTGCACAAAATTGTTGAAGTTGTTTGCAAATTCTCACTTTGAGCAGTGTATAGTAAGAAGTTCGAAATTTTCTTACAAAATTTGAAGCCTTGATTGTGTCTGCCTTCACAATACGTCTTCAGGCTGGTACTTTGAGCTTTCACTTTCATACTGTATAGGCTAAGGCTGGCATCAGTAGTGTACCCAATTTGCGGTGGATGCAGGAAGAAAAATTGAGTAAAAATATGTGAAACGAATAAATCTGCAGAACCTACACCTGTCTATCTTATGCTTAGAATGTGTTTGTAAGTGCGTTTTTAAGCCTAATTTATCGAAATTTTTCTGCCCTGGTCGGGAAGAAGCCCAACTAGGTCTGTTCAAATTAATTAAACCGTTTTCTGTGTAGTTTACAATTTACACTCAGAATACCTACCATTTCAAAAAAAATTATGAAGGCTAATTTTTACTAATTATACTCCCTCTCTGCTGCTGTCTCTAATATGTTTACCGTACATGCTTAAATTCTACTAGGATTTTATAAGAAATAGAATCAGACTATACTTTCGTACGTGCATATCTTCCTTCACAGGGAAAACGTCTTTTGAGATACGGTTACTGCGATCTGTTAACGTACAGTTACAGATCGCATAACAAGATCGCATTTAGCGTAGTAACGATGTGATAATGCGGCGCGGCGCCTCTGACTGATGATGCGTTAAATGAGATCTGCTAATGTACATTTACAGATCATCTGCAACAATCGCATTAGCAGATCCTGTTAACCGTGCTACAACAGTCAGCACTGCGTTCTGGAATGGCTTTGGTTGATTCGTATTTAACGCATTTAACGTATTAACGATGTGCTAATGAGATCTTTGTAGACAGACCGTCTTACGATAGTTAAATACGATGACAAGCTACGGTTAATGCGATTACAAGGCACGGTTAATGCGATTACAAGGCACGGTTAATGCGATCTCTAACTGTACATTAGCAGATCGCAGTAACCGTATCTCAAAAGACGTTTTATCTGTGCTTGTCTAAAACACGGGTACTGTACTACAATTCTATTTTAGGCAGGTATTTATCCTCAGGCCTCTGGCTCGGTCTTAAATAACTTATACCGCCTCTAAAACTAGACAGAAAAACATACCTTAGTGAAAAAAGGCTGTTCAGTGAACTTTCCAAATGTTTCTAAGATTACGCATTACGCATACGCATTACGCAAAATACGCATTAGTTTTTGGAATGCGTATACGCAAACTCATACGCATTTGTAGTTGGAATGCGTATACGCATACGCATACGCATACGCATTTGAAAAATCCGGTATTAAACAACAGTACTGGGAGCCACTACTGGTATGTACTTGTATTGTTGGGTCGGGGTCTCTTAACCTGTCTCGGGGGTGAGGGGGTTTGGCCTTTCGAGCAGGGGGTAACGCCCAAGCCCCCCTAGTACATGTATCTGAACATGTACGAAAACTGAACAATGGTACCGATAACAATTCGAAGGTAGGGGTACCATAATAGGTACTGGTAGCATGTATCATACATGTAACAGGGGGGTCTGGGGGGGCCCCCCCCCCACCCGACTTAGGCCAGACCCCCCCCCCCGGATGGGGACCCCCCCCCCCCCGAGACGATTTCACCAACCCCCCTCCGATTTTTCTGGCAAGTAAATTTTCGAGCAAATTTTTGCAATTTTTTACACTTTTACACACAAAAACTGCCAAAATCGTCTGCAAAACAACACTTTTTAGCTGTATTTCAGCCCAAATTAGCGATTTTTCTCGATTTTTGAGCGTTTTTAGTGCCCACCCCCTCCCCCAACATTTTGGCTCAGACCCCCCCCCCCCGGCCGGCGCCAGACCCCCCAACCCCCCTCCCCCCATCGGCGGATGACCTGTTACATGTATGGCATGTATGGTACCTTTACATAGACGGCGTTAAGTGCTTGGCTGTATAAGTAAAAACAGACTTTTCGATATTACAACTTTATGCGAAAAGTAAGCTAAACCTGGGCACACCTAGAACGAAAAACAGAAACGTTTCTAAACTAAATTGTGCTGGCACTTCCAAAACGAGAGCCAGTTCTAAACGGCTAGACGTAAGTTGCATGTGCATATTGCGTATATAGTAGAGAGGGAAGGGTGTGGTACGTGCCAGGACAGACAAGTTCTTAATCGACTGGCGCCAGGTTGACGTCAGAGTTTGATTGGTGGCTTGTATTAGATTTCGGCCGGGCAAAGTGTGAACGCCAACTTTCTTATTGTGTCCGGCTAGCTGGGTGGTCTAATTCGATCTGCCCGACCGGCTGCGTCGCAAAAACCCAATCGCCCGGCCGCTCCAAAAACCACTCCCTTCGGACTCTATTGATTGCACCCCATACTCCTATATGCACCTAGCAATGCCTCTAAGACCGTGTCTACAACATGATAGCATGTCTAATGTACAGGGTGCGTCAAAAATAAACAACCCAGCAGATTTTTTGCTGTAGCAACCGCAAATCTCAACCGATTTGAATGAATCCTGCTGTATATGAAAGATAAATACAGGGTGTGTCAAAAAAAAACAACCCAGCAGAGTTTTTGCTGTAGCAACCGCAAATCTCAACCGATTTGAATGAATCCAGCTTTAAATGAAAGACGAATAAATTCTTGAAAGACTGGTGAAGGCCCTATTAAGATACGATGCTTAGTTCCTGAGATATTTTCCTTCAAACTCAAAACAGAGATTTTGGCAGTGAACAAGAGCGATTCCGTTGCACTTCACAACAAAACGGATTCCTACTGCTGAGGGGCAACAAGACTTTTACAAATGAAGTAACCAAGCATGTGTGGCACCAGAAAAACCTCGTTACGTTAGCCCTGAGCAGTAGGAATCGGTTTTATTATGACGTGCGTGCAACAGAATAATAAAAATCGCTCTTGTTCATTGCCAAAATCTGTTTTGACTTTGAGTGCAAATATCTCAGGAACTAAGCATTGTATCTTAATATAAGCTTCACCAATCTTTCAAGAATTAATTTATCTTTCATATAAAATAGGACTGACTGAAATCGGTTGAGATTTGCGACTGCTACAGTAAAAAATCTGCTGGGTTGTTTTAATCTCTGTTGTTCACTGCCAAAATTTCTGTTTTGATTTTTAAAGCAATTATCTCAGGAACTAAGCAACGCATCTTAATAAAAGCTACACCAATCGTTCAAGAATTTATTTATCTTTCATTTAAAGCAGGATTCATTCAAATCGGTAGAGATTTGCGGTTGCTACAGCAAAAAATCTGCTGGGTTGTTTTTTTTGACACACCCTGTAAATTCTTGAAAGATTGATGTACAGGTTATTAAGATAGCTTGCTTATATCAGGAACTAAGCAGGCTATCTTAATAAACGGTACATCCATCTTTCAAGAATTTATTTATCTTTCATTTAAAAAAGGATTCATTCAAATCGGTTGAAATTTGCGGTTGCTACAGCAAAAACTCTGCTGGGTTGTTTTTTTTTGACACACCCTGTAAATTCTTGAAAGATTGATGTACAGGTTATTAAGATAGCTTGCTTATATCAGGAACTAAGCAGGCTATCTTAATAAACGGTACATCCATCTTTCAAGAATTTATTTATCTTTCATTTAAAAAAGGATTCATTCAAATCGGTTGAAATTTGCGGTTGCTACAGCAAAAACTCTGCTGGGTTGTTTTTTTTGGCACACCCTGTATATACTGTAGATTCCTTCTTTGTAGGAGGGACAGACTCTGGATCGTCATGGAGTACTGTGGCGGTGGATCTTTGCAGGACATTTACACAAGTATTTTCTAGTTTAGCGCCTTCTTAGTTCATTCATGTAACGCGCATACATGTAACAGGGCGCAGACATGGGCAAAGGAGGAGCTCAGCCGGCCGCTACCCCACCCTCAGGAATTTTTTCGAAGAATTTTGTGTAGGAAATTATGATTAAAATGGATTAGGTGTAAATGAGCTCAGAATAGCTTGTTTTAACTTATTTTAATGAAAAATAAGCCAAAAAACCTTGATTTTTGCCAGAAATCGGACTTTTTGGCTTACAACCATACATGTAACAGGGGGGTCTGTGGGGTCTGCCCCCCACCCGACTTAGGCCAGACCCCCCGGATGGGGAACCCCCCCCCCCGAGACGATTTCACCGACCCCCCCTCCGATTTTTCTGGCAAGTAAATTTTCGAGCAAATTTTTGCAATTTTTTGCACTTTCACACACAAAAACTGCCAAAATCGCCTGCAAAACAGCACTTTTTAGCTGTATTTCAGCCCAAATTAGCGATTTTTAGGCCAAAAATTGCGATTTTTTTCGATTTTTGAGCGTTTTTTAGTGCCCACCCCACTCCCCCAAAATTTTGGCTCAGACCCCCCCGGCCGGCGCCAGACCCCCCAACCCCCCCTCCCCCATCGGCGGATGACCTGTTACATGTATGCTTACAACCCCCTCAGCCCCTCTCAGGCGCTCCTACCCCCCTCAGCCCCCCTCAGGAATTGAAAATTCTACCCCCCCCCTCAGCCGAAATGCTAGCCCATTTCTGACAGGGGGTCTGTCTGCCCCCACCCGACTTAGGCCAGACCCCAACGCCGGTCTCCACGCGCAGCCCAAATTAGCGATTTTTGCCAAAGAACTGCGATTTTTGAGCGTTTTTTGGTGTCCAACCTCCCTCCCAAAATTCTGGCTCAGACCCCCGGCCGGCGCCAGACCCCTCTCAGCCTTCGGCGAATGACCTGTTACATGCATCGTATTCTGTTGATCCACTGTTGACTTACCTAAAGAGGTGCTTTCTAAATGCGGACTGAAACATTTCAGTGACGGGTCCTCTAAAAGAGCTGCAGATAGCGTTCGTGTGTCGAGAGACGCTGAAAGGGCTGCAGTACCTTCACAGTCTAGGCAAGATCCACCGGGACGTGAAGGGCGCCAACATCCTACTCACCAACGCCGGAGACGTTAAACTTGGTCTTAACACAAACAATAATAATATTAAATCTTATTTGTTCTGCTTTCAGCCGATTTCGGCGTGGCTGCGCAAATAACCGCCACCATAGGCAAACGCAAGTCTTTCATCGGCACGCCATATTGGTAAAGGGACTGCTTTGCTATTTAAACACACCTCCTACAGTCAGGCACTTAACGCCGTTTATGGTAGCGACACCATATAAGGTGCCGGTACCATATATGGTACCGGTACCTTAGGTAGTGGTACCATATGGTACCCCCACGTTCCGGGTCTGTGGTGGTACCATGGTACCACTCTGTTCAGATTTCGTACCATATATGGTACCGGCACCTATGACCATGGGTAGGGGTACCATATACTGTATGGTGCCGGTACCATATGGTGACGGTACCATATATGATGCCGCCGGTACCGTATATGGTACCACCACAGTCGCCGAACGTGGGGGCACCATATGGTACTGGCACCTTATATGGTGTCGCTACCATAAACGGCGTTAAGTGCCTGACTGTCCTAGCTTCTATTAATGGAGAGAGTGTTTCAGGATGGCGCCGGAAGTGGCGGCTGTGGAGCGGAAGGGGGGCTACGATCAACTATGCGATGTGTGGGCTGTGGGCATTACGGCCATTGAGTTGGCTGAACTACAACCTCCTCTGTTCGATCTGCATCCCATGCGAGTCCTCTATCTTATGACCAAATCCAGCTATAAACCGCCTGTGCTCAAGGACAAGATCAAATGGTATCTATTCTCACTGACTGACTGACTGACTGACCTGACCTGACCTGACCTGACCTGACCTGACCTGACCTGACCTGACCTGACCTGACCTGACTGACTGACTGACTGACCGACCTGACTGACTGACTGACTGACTGACCGACCTGACTGACTGACTGACTGACTGACTGACTGACTGACTGACTGACTGACTGACTGACTGACTGACTGACTGACTGACTGACTGACTGACCGACCGACCGACCTGACCGACCTGACCGACCTGACCTGACCTGACCGACCTGACTGTCTGACCGACCTGACTGACTGACCGACCTGACTGACTGACCTGACTGACTGCTGGTGCTATTGCTTGTATGGTCCGTGCGGTACTGAGTGATATTTTTGAATTATAGATGTGCTATTTTTGAAATCTAACTGGCCCTTTGTAGGCCGTCATTCAGTAATACTTGCTTTCTAGGTCTCCTCATTTTCATGACTTTGTGAAGCATTGTTTGACCAAAAATCCCAAGAAACGACCTTCTCCTGAGAAATTGCTTACGGTCAGTTCTGCTCTGCTTTGTTTCCTTTGCTGCGTACCGCCACTTGGTGGCGGTCGTCTCGTCGCCGGACGAATTGTCGTCACAGCAAAAAGTTGGAGTTTTTTCTGGCACAATCAAATTGGCACACCAATTTCCATGTGGCAAGTCCACACAATGTGAAGCGTACATGTGACTGGTGGGTCTGGGAATCTGTCCCCACGCGACTTAGAGCAGACCACCCTGGATGGGACCCCCCTCCAATTTTCCTGGCAAGTAATTTTGTAAGCAATTTTTTGCAATTTCAGACACGAACATTGTTAAAATCGCCACTAAAACAGCTGTTTCGAACCCAAATTAGCGATTCTTAGCCGAAAAATTTCGATTTTTGAGCGTTTTTAGTGCCCAACCCGCTCCCAAAATTTGTTCTCAGACCCCCCGGCCGACGCCAGACCCCCCCAACCGGTCGGCGGATGACCTGTTACATGTATGGTGTGAAAAAGAAGGAATATTCTAAAAATTGAACTGAGACTAGCGACAAAAGTTGCGGACGACTTTATTTTAGTCGCACCACTTCGTACAAGGTCTGCTTACAAATCGACAGACTCGCGACCTGCTGGACCGTGTCAATAACCCGTCGCGCAGAGGTTACGAGCGGGCGGAAGAAGCTGAAGAAGACGGGGTACGTACGGCGGTATTTAGTTTCTCTTGAAAGAACTACTTGTAAAATTTGTAAATTCTCTAGTCTTTTCTATATTATTACAAGGTACATAGAAACTGGACTGTTTTGGATGTTTTCTAGCCGCGGTTCCAATTTCTGTCGCGACTGCGACTTAGACACAACTCCCCTGCGGAGGTATCGAGTGCTTGCTTAATTAATTAATTAATTACCGAATTATGATTGTACTTGTTTTGCAACCCGTCTCAAGCATTTATGATTGTTATTAGCGATCGACCGGAATACCGGTTCCGGTTGGAACCGGAACTTTTTCGCTTTCCGCTCTTTTTGGAAGCAAACCTGCTAAATTCCATGCAATAACGCTAGACACTATTAATAAATCACCTAAGAACTTTGTTTTTTAGGCAAAAATTTTGATTGCTATCACTACTTTTTTCTCAGAAGTGCACACAAAACTGTCGATAATTTACTACAGCCCTAATGGTGCTTAACAATTGCAGTAGTTTCAGATGGAAATTTCAATTGTTTCGATATTTTAAAGTCGAAATTTAAAAAACAGAGATCTTTAAAGAGACAGCACCCCAAATCTAAAAAAAACACAAAATCATCGAGGGTGTATGCGGTCCTGTATGAGGAATGTAGGATTCTCTGAGAAATCAGTAAACTAAAACTAAATCAATGTTTTTGGTGCTTAAACAGTATGTGTAAACACTACTTGCACATGTAAAACAGTAATGTTTCATGGCAGTTCTAACTTTAACAAAGCACCTCGTAACGTATGTACTTCAGCAGTTTTCAGCTAGATTTTTTAGTTCTGGTAGCAATTTCGACTTTTTTGTCCTGAAAAGTTCCGGTTCCGGTCCCGGTCGATGGCTGATTGTTATTGACCGACCGAGGGCATGGCTTCTATTCTAGAATGTAGTCGGTTTTGTTGGGAGCAGTTGCTTCATTCAGATTTCCGTTTCAGCCGTCGATGAGCAATCTGCCGCGCAGAATTCCCTCCAGAGCCCCTGCCGATGCTTCCCGTGAGTTTTGTTTTCTTCTACGATCGCCAGTTACTGCAGTCTCGCGTTCAGACAGACATGGGCTAACATTTGGACTGACGAAGTCTAGAATTTATTAAACACAGACGACTGAATAGTAGCTGTTGATGATTAGGGTTTTGCTAAGCCAAAAGCCTAAAATCGACTGTTGTTGGCCTGTTTTTCGGCAAGATTGGCTGAAATAAGTTATTTTGAGCTCATTTACACCTAATCTGTCGCTACTAATATTTTATTTTTCCATACAAAATTTTTCCAAAATAATTGTGACGAAAGAAAGGGGGTAGAGTCGGTCTAAAGGGGTAAGATCAAACAGCCCTCTGCCTCCCCTTTGTCCATGTCTAACCACTTCCCTTAGTACCAGTTAGGGAACGACCGGAATTCCGATTCCGATTCCGATTCCGATCGGAACTGGCAGTTCCGATTCCGATTCCGAACTCAGAGGTCTCGGAATTTTTCGGAACTTTTGCTAATTTTTTAGGAAATCAAACACCATTTCTTGCGTACTATTGCGTGTCTTCTTTGTTGTGCAATCGACAATCTGCGTAGTTTAGTAACCCATAACCTACATACTGTAATCCCACTAAGTAAAAAATATAAGTTAGCACCACTCCGTTTGTGGAAGCACTGAGTCTGAAGCACTCGGCAGTCTTCAAACGCCTAAAATATTTTGATTAATGCCAGTGAACGGACGTTTAAAGTGGCAAAACACATTTCTGAAGGCAACAGAAGACACTTCAAGCCTGGAAACTAGAGTGCGAACAATACCTGAAAAACCCAATACCCCAATACCAATACCTGAGACCCCCAATGCCCAATACTTGCGTAACTGAGCCAAAAACTGCATTTCAGTGAAAAGGTACATTCCAGTGGTGTACACAGGATTTCTTTCACAGGGATTAAAATTTCGAAGAGGCTTGGTTGGGCCATTGTCCAACTAGGGCGAGATATTTTGAAAAATTAGCCTTTAAGAAAGCATTTAGAAGTCATTCTGGAGGGTAAAATAAGCAGAAATTAACAGTTTTAGTCCGTACATGATCTACTGTATTACAGTGTTTCTTATTTTCAACGGATTTTTTCTTCTTACTCCACCGGAAAGGGTGTACCAGACCATACCCCCTGGGTTGGGTACAATATTAATACATTCTATATCACTAAAATGAGAAATTTCAATTGAATCACAAACGTTTATCTTAGATAGAACAGAGAAATTGCACTAATTACTGATGTACTAATTAGAAAAGCGATAAATAAAAATCTTAGAATGGTATGTTTGCATGGAATTGTAAAGGATGGTTGCGTAAACACTGTTTCTTTGCCAAAAACAGGTTATTCCAAAATTTTAAGCCGATTTTCAAAAAAGTTCCGATTCCGAAAAATTCCGATTCGGAACTGTACTTGAGTTCCGATTCCAATTCCGATTCCGATCGGACCCAAAAATCTGGTTCCGGTCGTTCCCTAGTACCAGTACCAGATAAGGCGTGAAAACCCTTTCGAATTTACCTGTGCCATACGGCTAATGAACACGCACGAACACAAAAAACGACGATGCGAACACCCCATTGTCGCGCGATTTTGTCGCGTCTTGGCCACGGATAGTTTACGCTATCCCGTGTGTCACGGCGGCCCCGGCATCCGTGAGAGCGGTTGTTTGTGGGTTCGAAACCGGTCGAAGCGACTGGAAGTAGTCGACGTAAAGCCCAACCCAGACCACCGAAAGCCGGTGATGGCCAGTAGGTAAATGGGAACCGAACCGGCGCTGCCGTTGCACCTAATGGCAGCAAAGGGGAGGGTTGTTTGTAGACAGGGCTACCCCATTGAAGGGTTCTGAAAAGAGCGAGGGGTGTCCTGAGCTGTCCGAAAGGACAGTGGAACTCATAAACAAACAAACAAACAAACCCCAGAGACAAAATCGACTATGCGAGCGAACATCACCTCGAAAGCCCCCAACATTGGAGACATTTTACAGACACTAAAATTGGTAAAATGAGAGCGCTGTGAAACAAACTTGTCACGGTTGCAGCATTTCATAAAAGTCTCTAAAGTGTCCCTGAAGTGTTTGGGGTGTTCACATCGTCGATTCATGTGGTGTGCGGTAGGGTGCTGTTCGGCTCGGCTAGGTGTTCGCGAACGCCTTAACCATGGGGCAAGTGTTCGGCGAAACAGGCGAACACCTTCGCAGGCCTCCGAACACAGAAATTATGTTCGGCTCAAAGGTGAATTGGAAAGGTTAAGTGCGCGGCGCGATTATGTGATGAGAAACAATAAACATAATGATTGCGCAGAGAGGCTTCTTAATGAGCCAAAAGTTTCAGCTTATCAGCAACGTCAACTGGTGCGTCCGATTTCGTCCGGAGCCAATTTGAACGTGCGTTGGTCCACTCCCACCCCCAGTATTCACGACACCAACTCCAATTCCGAGTGAGTCTGCACTTTTTGCCATTAAAACTTTTTAACAGGTTTATTACAACAATAAACTTTTTAAAAAGAACTTTTACTTTTGACCATACATATAACCATACATGGGCCGGGGTATGGCCGGCCGAGGGGGTATGGCCGACCGAGGGGGAGGGGTATACCCCCTTACCCCCGGCCCATGTATGCATATAACAGGTCAAGGGAGAGGGGTTGGGGGTCTGGCGCCGACCGGTGGGTCTGATCCCAACTTTTGGTAGGGGGTTGGGCTCTAAAAACGCTCACTATTTTTCGCTAAAAATCGCTAATTTGGGCTGAAATACAGCTAAAAACTGTTGTTTTACCGGCGATTTTGGCAATTTTTGTGTCTGAAATTGTAAAAAATCGCAAAAATTTCCTTAAAAATTTATTTTCTATAAAAATCGGGGGCGGAAAATCGTCTCGGGCGGTCCCCAGCCTGGGGCTGGCCTAAGTCGGCTGGGGGGGCAGATCCCAGACCCCCGTGTTACATGTATGGTGTCGGTAGCATAAACAGCTTTAATAACCTGACTATGTTAGAGGTGTTTCAGTTTGCTCAACGATGTACAGCAGGAGCTGAGTGAGCGCGGCTACAGCGACAATCTGAGTCGTGCCTCCAGTCAGGACAACTTCGAACACAAGTCGACCATTCCCGAAGACCTGGTCTCCTCCAAGGCCCTCACTCCGCCCGATCTCGTACGTCCTCTGCTGCACTAAACTGAAGTCAATTTCAAAATTCAATGAATTCTGTGTTTTTTTTGCCAATAACTTCTTATCGGAGCGCTTTGGGCCTCATCACCAAAGTTGTTGAAGTGCCCGAGCTCGGTACTGTGGTGTAACCTAATCTGCGCAACGTTAACTATTAACGCTAATTTGCGCAAGGGAAAAAATCGGCTTTTTTTGCAGTTGGGTTGAATGCGATTTTTAGTGAATTAGAATCTAGAGACCATGGGGATTCCAAAAATGTGTTCCTATTGATGCCACAATCAGGCACTTAACGCCGTTTATGGTACCGGTACCTAGGCTAGTGACACCATATATGGTACTCCTACCTTCGCATTGGTACATACATGTAACAGGTCATCCGCCGATGGGGGGAGGGGGGGTTGGGGGGGGGGGGGTCTGGCGCCGGCCGGGGGGGGTCTGAGCCAAAATTTTGGGGGAGGGGGGTGGGCACTAAAAAACGCTCAAAAATCGAGAAAAAACGCAATTTTTGGCCTAAAAATCGCCAAAAATCGCTAATTTGGGCTGAAATACAGCTAAAAACTGTTGTTTTGCTGGCGATTTTGGCAATTTTTGTGTGTGAAAGTGTAAACAATTGCAAAAATTTGCTCGAAAATTTACTTGCCAGAAAAATCGGAGGGGGGGGTCGGTGAAATCGTCTCGGGGGGGGGGGGGTCCCCATCCGGGGGGGGTCTGGCCTAAGTCGGGTGGGGGGCCGGCCCCCCCGGCCCCCCCCGTTACATGTATGCATTGGTCATACGTGTAACAGGGGGGGTCTGGGGGGTCTGCCCCCCACCCGACTTAGGCCCCCCGGATGGGACCCCCCCCCCCCGAGACGATTTCACCGACCCCCCCCCCCCCTCCGATTTTTCTGGCAAGTAAATTTTCGAGCAAATTTTTGCAATTTTTTACACTTTCACACACAAAAATTGCCAAAATCGCCTGCAAAACAGCACTTTTAGCTGTATTTCAGCCCAAATTAGCGATTTTTGGCGATTTTTCAGGCCAAAAATACGATTCGATTTTTGAGCGTTTTTTAGTGCCCACCCCCTCCCCCAAAATTTTGGCTCAGACCCCCCCCGGCCGGCGCCAGACCCCCCCCCCAACCCCCCCTCCCCCCATCGGCGGATGACCTGTTACATGTATGGCATTGGTACTAGTTCTTACTAATACAAATCTTTCTAATAGCTTGCAGTTTAGATTCTTAGAGCAATTTGAAATTTTTAACCAAGTCCCGGTTGTTCCGGTCGAGGCCAATTATTAGTTTATAATAAAGCGAGAGTGTTGCAGTTGTGCGGTCACCCACTTGCCGATTCGCCGGGTCCGCAGGAGGAGGACGACGACGAGGGAACGTTGACCCGCAATTCGAAGCCGCCCACCGCCTTCCAGATGGGAGGCGACACACTGACCAGAACCAACCCCGTGCCCCGAATGGGAACGCCTGAGGGCAGTTCTGGTAGGTTTCTTACCTGCTTCCTTCCAACCGATCTGTGCTTTTTATGATGCTTAGTCCTACCTACCATACATGTAACAGGTCATCCGCCGATGGGGAAGGGGGTTGGGGGTCTGAGCCAAAATTCTGGGAGGTGGGGTAGGGCACCAAAAAACGATCAAAAATCGAAAAAATCGCTAATTTGGGCTGAAATACAGCTAAAAAGTGCTGTTTTGCAGGCGATTTTGGCAATTTTTGTGTCTGAAATTCTAAAAAAAATTGCAAAAATTTACTTGGCAGGAAAATCGGAGGGGGGGGGCGAAATCGTCTCGGGGGGGCTACCTACAGTACAAATTACTAAGTTCAGTAGGTAAAACATAGCGTTGGTGCGTTTGTTTCTTTCTTGTTCATGTGTTGTTTAGAGTCTTGCTAGATGTAGTAGGGGATCAAGAGGGGTCTGTGTTTTCCTAAAGAGGACTAAGATCTTTTCCAAATCAGCCTAGTGATTTTAGAAGCCAAACAATGTTCTGTTTTTCTTTTTTCTGTTCGCCGTCTTTCTGTTCTTCATGTGTAAGCTGAGGTGAAGAGAATTTTGTTCGCAACATACGTGAATAATAGAACGATTAGCCGCTGATTTCGAAATGGTGGCTGACTTGTGTGTAGTTGGGCTACCAACTGTTACCAACTTCAGACAGCGAGTCGTACGTGCCGCCGGTACCTCCCAGTCGAAACCGTAACAAGGAGAAGAAAAAGAACGAACCGGACGTTAATTTTGGCCTCCCGCCCACTCCAAAGGTAAGCTATTGTTTGTAACATTGTAGTCCGTTTTAATCGTCATTGGGCTAATTTTGCCTGAAATACAGCTAAAAAGTGCTGTTCTGCAGGCGATTTTCGCAATTTTTGTGTCTGAAATAGTAAAAATTTGCAAAAATTTACTTACTTGCCAGAAAATCGGAGGGGGGGGTCGGCGAAATCGTCTCGGGGGGGGGGGGGTTCTGGCCTAAGTCGAGTGGGGGCCATACATGGGCCCGAAAAATCCGGCGGGGGGGAGCGGGGTCGGGAGACCTGGGGGGGTCCCCTCCCCGAAACAAAGGCAAAAAAACGCCTATTTTGCCTTAAATAAGCGAAAATTTCCTCCCTCCGGGAGGGGGGTGGGGCCGGCCGAGGGGAGGGGTAGCCCCCACCCCCCGGCCCATGTATGGGGGCAGACACCTTACATGTATGTTCTAACTAACAGTATTGGTGTGTCAGGTGTTGATGGGAGCGTGTTTCTCAACTATATTCCACGGCTGTCCTCTCAAACTGCACTGCTCTGCCAGCTGGGTACATCCAGAGACCAAGGAACAGCACATCCTGTTAGCAGCCGAGGAGGGCATCTACTCCCTCAACTTGTTGCAACTGCACGAGGCCACAATGGACAGGGTCGGTGCCCCTATTTATTCGTTTAGAATTCTACACCGTTTAGTAGAAAAATCCGCATTTCACCTGCAATTTGGAATCTCGTATCTATTTTTACAGAGCTTTTTGGTGACTTTCTAGAGAAGTCGGCCTCCTTGGCCCCCTGACCAACTCACTTTTTCTGTGCTCCACTTATTACAGTCAGGCACTTAACGCCGTTTATGGTACCAACACCATAAGGACTTAGGGTAGTGGTACCATATAATGTGGTACCGACACCATATATGGTACCCCTACCCATATGGGTGCCTGCCGGTACCATATGGTACGAGAACTACCATATGGTACGAAATCTGAACTGAGTGGTACCATGT